>CAJJDN010000084.1:14453-30643 GCA_905182985.1 Paramecium sonneborni | reverse complement strand
TAATGCAGAAGCTAAATATGAATTTTTCATACTTTTATATAAATAGAAGTTAAGATTAGATAAATTTTTTTCAATTCCTTAATCCCAACATTTTATAACTTCCTCAAATTTACCTAATCTTTCTAAAAGCTTAGCTAAAAATAATTCAAAGAAGTATACCTTTTTATAAATAGAAATAAATATCATTTTAATTTAGATTTATCAAATCCTCCCAATATTAAACAATTTCTTCTTACTAAACTTAACTTTCTAAGACATTTGCTAAAATATTTTATAAACAAATAACAGTACCTTTTTCTTAGTAATAAACTTTTTATTTAGAATCATTTTAAATTGCATCATTCCAGTTATTGAGTAATTCTCTAAATTTATCATACTTTTCTAAAAGTATTGCTAATAATTATAATATATTATTACCTTTTTTCTTGTAAAATTCATATTTATTTTTATTTGATTAAATCCCTTGATCCCAACAATTGATTGCTTCTTCTAATTTATTTGTTCTTTCTAAGCATTAACCTAATCATAAGAAAAAGAGAAAATCACTTTTTTCTATATAAAAAGAAATCTTTTTAGGATTGTTATTTATTCCAAAATTCCATAAATCGATGACTTCCTATAATCCATCCTTTTATTCTAGTAGGGTTGCTAAATATTGAAATAATTTTACCCAAGTTTTGGTAAATAATTATGTTAGATATTTAAGTACTTAATATTGAACATAAAAAATCTATAGCTTCTTCTACTTTACCTTCTTTTTTTAGTGATTGAACTTAAACTTAAAAATTCCACTTGTTTTTTATAAAATCTTTTTTGAGAGGCAAGGATTTATTCGATTTATTCGATTTCTTAGATTGCATAAATAGTATTTAAGAATTATAAAAGAAATTAATTATTATTTGAAAAATGTATATTGAACTATTTTTTTATAATATCAATTATAAAAGTAAAATTATATAAATATAATCAATAGCTTCAAAATTATTTTCAATAATGAGATTCTTATTAATAGATGATGATATAAAATAGATACATAAGATTAATTTAGGTTATTATTATATTTAGACTTTGAGACATTTTATATAAAAATTGAATATCAAATTTTTTTTATTTTTATAGATTTAATTTGAAAAATATTAAATGTTTGGATTGAATTAAGTGTAACATAAAGAATTCAATGTACTTTAATGTGTTATATTTGTTATTTTCTAAATAAAAATTCATTATTATTAATAATAATCGATAAAATGAATTTTCACTAATCTGGTTGTTAGTGATATAAATAAATAAAAAAATAAATAGATAGGCAAAAATAATTTCCTAATTTTCTACATTTGTAAAATATTTTGGCTGTTAAATGTATTATATTAATTAAAATTAATTAATTTATATAAATTTTTTGATTTATGAATGCATATAAAGAGAGTTAATAACTTCCAATTGATTTATCATATAAAATAAATGATAGTCACTTTATGAAATACGAAATGCCAATAAGTATTAATGAATTTGTCAAATCTTTTAATTAAAGAAAATTAGATAAAGAATTCAACTATTTATGTTAAATAACAGAGACATAAGAGCATGAAAAATAATTTTATTGGAATGAAAAGATTCATCATTTGAATAGATATATAGATATTTTACCATGTAAATGATTAATGAAATAATGAAGATATACACACAATTGTAAAATCAAATATAGATGAAGAATTTTACATTAATGGGAATTATATTAGAGGAATAGAAAATGATGAAAAGAAATATATTGCAACTTAGGGTCCAATACAATCAAGTGTTAATGATTTTTGGCATATGATTTGGACAAATGAAGTTGGAGTGATAATTATGCTTTGTAAATTATATGATCATAATTATGTAAAATATTATTGATAAATAGAAATAATGTGAAAAATATTGGCCAGAATTATCAAATAATTATGGACCTTATCAAGTAAAGCTATAAAAAACAGAAGAGTTAAATGGAGGTTTAATATTAAATTAATTTATAATTAAATATCAATAATAAGAAAAATTAATAAACCATTATTAATGGAATGGATGGCCTGATCTTGGAATTGTTAATGAAGATTACTTTAAACTTATTGATTCTTTGGCAAATATATCTAATAGTTCCTATTTGAAAAATAAAAGAACTGTGGTACATTGTAGTGCTGGAATAGGTAGGACTGGAACTTTTTTGTCTATTTGTTAGATTAAATAATTATTAAATTAGAAAACAGCTTAGATATCCATTTTTAGCATTGTTAGAAAATTAAGAGAATAAAGAGCTTTTATGATTTAGACTCCAGAACAATACTAAATGGTTTATCGTTATTCATTCTGGTTAATATAGAATTTGAAATATATTTGAAAAAATCATTAGAATTTATAAATCTTTTTATTTTTACCCCTAATAGATAGATACTAAATTCTAATGTATATATAAAGTTTAATTGATATATATATAACTAATATAGGATTTTAGTTTAATTTGATCAGATTTTTTTTTATAAATATAAATAACAAATGATTAAGGAATTGTGCTAAAATTATTAATATTTTTCAACAAAAATTCACAATGAAAATACTAATGGAAATATAGTATAATAAATTGCCTATGAAAATACTTAAAAAAATGAAAATTCACAATCACAAGGTGAAGAATAAGATATTTTTAAATAAGATTTTTTTGAATATTTATAATATAATTCTTCTCTTTTAACAAAGATAATAGAGGATAAAATAGAATAAGGTAAAACAAATTCAGATGAGTTGATAAAGTAATTAAGAAGAATAGTATAATGGTTTAATTCAAATGGAGAAATACTTAATTAATTATGTAATTAGGGTTACCTGAATGAAAGACAACTTTAAATACTTTGCAATTCTATTAAATCCCTTTTATTAAATATAAAAAAGACTACTAAAAATCTAAGGTATATTTTGCTTTAATTTACTTTATAATTATTTTAAGTTTTATCTTCATAGGTAAGAATGGATGATTAAAAAAATAAATATATTAGCTATTTCAATAATTTTGAAAATTTATTAAAAAATATTGAATAAAATAATTAAAATTAATTAGACTTATAACAAATATTTGATTACTCATGTAGTTTGATTAAGAATATAATAAGAAAAGAGTTGAATGAATAAAATCAATAATAAGTAAATTTAACTTTTGAATATGATAAAATTGAAGAATATATTGAAGAGATCTAAAAATTAATATAAAATAATAATGACCCATCTCAAGATTTATATCATATTTTTCAATAATTAAAGTGGAACATAATCTAATTAGTGAAAAGAAAAGAAAATATCTATATTGAGGAAATTGTTGATTAATTGAAAAAAATTCAATTCTTTATTAAAGATAATAATAATTGGAGATTTCATTACAACTTTCTTGAAATACTTGTTAATTTAATTTAATATGATAGTAGCTTTTGCTTTTAAGAAAAGAAATAAGATAATTAAATAGCTGATAATACAAATTAGAAGTTTGAGTAACTCTCAAAATACTTGAAAACATATATTTAGAAAGATTATTTTGAGAGATAATGCGAGTAAGCAATTAAAAGCTTTTTAGACTTAACTTTTAAAGAAAATTAATATGATGATGAATTTCTATTGGAGAATATAGAAGATCAAAAAATAGAGAAAAAAGATTATAATACTAAATTAAGTTGTTATAAATAAACCAGATAAAATTATTTTTCCACTGATGATGAATAAGATAATTTGGATTTTAAAAAAATTAATGTACCTTTAAGAGTTAAGATTAATAATAATTAACAACCAAAAGATTTATTTGAAGAATTTGATATTGATGCTTTTAGCGAAATAAAATTGGAGGCTGAAATAAACAATTTTCTTTGGAATAATAAGAATTAAAATGATATTTTACTTATAAAAGGTTTGGCAGGTTCAGGTAAGAGTAAAATATTATAATAACTTGAATTGTTTTTATGGAATATTTATGATTCTTAATTAAAAATAAAAAAATGGATTCCTTTATATTATAAATTATAAGACTATGAAAAGACTTCAGAATCAATTTTTAATCAAATATTAATTACATTTCCACTTGTTGGAGATGAATTATTTATTTTTTAATAAGATGTCATAAAAGGTGAAAAATAAATTATTCTTTTATTGGATGGGTATGACGAGATGAAATAACAATTTTAAGCAAAATATTTAATAAAAGATAAAGAATATTTTAAAAAATAATTAGGTAAAAATGTAAAAATAATTATAACATCAAGAAAGGAATCGCTAAATGATGAAAAATACAAAAAAGATTTTACTGGAACAAGTGAAAAAAATTTGATTGAAGCTGAAATAATTGAATTTGATGAATTATAAATTAACTAATATCTTGAATAACATTCAGTCGAAATGATTAGATAAAAATTATATGAAGATTATAAAAAAATATTTGAAAATACTTATGATAATTTTTAAGAAATTTGGTAAGCATTTTTATTTGAAGATATAAAATAAATAGTATTAAAAACAGAAAACTTGAAATCTAAATAAATTTTCTCTAATAAACTAATCTTAGAAAAATTGCATAAAAAATTGAATATAATTTATGAATTTGAGTCTTTATCATCAAAAAATGATTTGGATGAATTATTTGAAAGTATGAAAAGATTTTAAAGTCAAAGTTAATTGAAGAGAAAAATCTAAAATAATCATATCAAAAATTTGATAAAAACTCCATAAGCCTTCAAAATTATACTTAATATCCTCACTGATGAAAGTTAATTAGAATTAATTAAAACAATTAAAAAAAACAAATTTTTGCTTGAATTAGCAAAAGTAAAGTAATAATAAATTAAAATGAATGATTAAATTTTAAATGAGAATGATTTTGTTGAAAATTTGAAAGAGTTATTCGATAATACCCCATTTTTTGATGATTTTGAAATTGAGCATTTATAAAATGAAAAGCAAATAATATCAGAAAATGATTTACTTATAATTAAATCAGCAGTAAAATTATCAAATATTACTTTATATGAGTTTTATAAATTATATATAAAGAAATATCATGAGGAATAAAAAGAGAAACTCTAAAAATAGTAAATAGAAATAGAAATAGATTTCAAAAGTAAATTAAATAAATGTTAAATTGAGTTAGCTATAATAATGAATAGAAATGAAAAATATGAGTTTACATAAAAAAAACTTAGAAATGAAGGCTTTAAAACTTTTGAATTTAAGCATGATAACGAATATCCCACTTTTTTTAAATGTGGATTAATCAAGTTAATTAAGGAAGATAAACTTGGAAAACTTGCATATAGTTTTTAACATAAATCTATTTAGGAATTTTTTGTAGGAAAATATATTTTATGGTTTATAAAAAAATTTGAAACTTTAAACGATCAAGAGATATTAAATAGTGATTATAACAAAGCAGACTTTGATTTGAATAAAAAATAATTTGAAGTAGTAATAGATTTTATCAAAGAAGACTTATTAAATTTTGAAAATATTAAAGAAAATTTGATTAAGATTGTAAAGCTTTCAAAAAAGAAAGGATATGAATTTGCAGCATCTAATAGCATATTTTTGATAAATTATTTAGGAATGGAATTAATAGGAGAGGATTTAAGTGGAATTGAATTAGATGGTACTAATATTTCTGGTCTTAATTTCTTTGGTAGTAATTTGGATTAATCTAAGTTTTCAAAGGTTCAATTATATTATTGCAATTTTAATAATACCAGTTTATTAGATGTTGAATGGACAACAATACCTTATAATATTGTAACTTTAAAGGAAGAAAACAGAAAAAGAATAGAAGGGATGATCTTTTCTCCTGATGGCAACTTTTTGATATATTGGATAGACAATTTAGTTTATATAAGGAATTAAAAAACTGAAATTATTAAGAAAATAAAATAACCGTAAGGATTGAAGTAATGTATTTTTTCATCTGATTCAACTAAATTTTTATTGCAATCTCAAGAATTTATAATGATATATCGTTTTGTAAATAATGATATAATTTTATTGATGTGCAAAAAATCTTATTTTCCTTATTTATAATGTTTGACATTTTTTAATAAGGAAGAATAAAATTTGATAATTTTGAATAAAGAATATTATAATGAAGAGACAGCAGAAGTTATAAATTTGAAAGCAGGGGAGAAGAAAATTATTTAGATTGAAGATTTAAATAAAATTATTGATTATGAAGATGTAAATATCACAACTTTTACAATAAATGGTTAGAATGATGTGAATGTTTTATTAGGTACTAAAGATGGATCAATATTGAAATGGAATAAAATTAATAATAAACCTGAATAACTATTTAATGATTCTATTAATACTTAATAAAGTTAAATACTTTAAATTGAATTCTCAAATCTTGGTCAATAAACTGTTAATAATGATGTTCTCATTTCAATTAGTGAAGATTAAGTAAATATTTGGTTAAAAAAGGAAGGAAAATATTAAATTGCTAAATCATTACCTTATTAAAAGGTTAATGGTAAATTACCAAGATATGTATTTTCATAATAAAATGAATTGATTTTAATAACAAAAGATTAAATCATATTTTATGATATACAAAATAATTACTAAGTAAAATAAAACAAAATTGTAATTTTGAAAGAAGAATGTTAAGAGATAGTTTATATAAACTATTAGTTTCTAATATAAAGAATAAATTCTCATACTTATTAGATAAAAGAATTATAAGAAATGACAGTTATTAAAGAATTTCAATTTAATATTTTTGCAATTATAGAATATACTTAATATCTTGCATTTGAAACAATGGATAAGCAAATATTTGTATACAATTTTTGTTATTTATAAAATTAAAAAATTGAATTTATAGATTAAAATATTAGAATTAAAATTGACACATAATAACATCAAACTCATTTAGTATGGTCACCAAATGGTGATTATTTATTATCTGCTAATAATCAATAAATAAATGTATATTTAATCTATAGTCATAATTCATAACTTTAAAGTCTTGAAATATTAAAAATCAAAATTGATTTAGAAGTGAAAATGATCTAAATATCAGATAGTGAACAAATTGGAGTTTTAAGTTAAAATCGTTTTACTTTATATGAACTTTATTAAGTACATAAAAATAAATTACCTAAAGAAATTAAAAAATATTATATGAATTATAGACATTGGCAATCCATAAAATTAAACTTTACAAATAAATTGTTAGCAATTTGTTGTAATGAAATAGTTCTATTTTTAGAACGTTCTGAAATCAATTCTTTTTCATTAAAAAGCACATTAAAAGCAAAATTCTTTTCCAGCTCAATTGATAATAAAAAATTTGCAATTTTGAATGAAGAAGATATATATATATATGATTTTGATTGGTAGAATGGATTTAAAAGTTATCCTAAAATACCAATAAATAATGCAATCAACATTAAAAACCTTCTTTATGTGAAAGATAATTAATTAGTAGTAATTTTTCCTAATGAAATTTATTTTTAATATGGAACAACAAATGACCTAAATTCTATTTAAGGGGTTTATGATTAACAAACATAAGTATCATTAAATGATGAGGTAGCTGTAAGTGAAAATTCAAACATTCTAATTACAAAGAAATAAACACAACCTAAATTGTATAATAAAGACGACTTTGGATATTGTGCTAGAAACCCATGTTTTACCTAAGATGGTGAATATATTGCATTTGAGAAAATAAATGATCCCAAAAGTTAATTTCAATCACCATTCCACTGTTAAATAGTATTCCAGAGTTTATCAAACCCCTAAATAAAGTTTATTCACTCTCTTCAAAATAAATAAGAATTTACTGCATGGTTATTACCTTATAGTAATTATTATGTAACTCAAGATTATTATTTCATATATATTTGGGATGCATCAGTATTAAATGATATAAAATTACTTCGAACTATTCCACAAGATTTTGAGCTTTTTCAAAATGTAGAATCCTTTTAAAATTGTTCTGATTTTCCCAATTAAATATTGTTTACAAAAAAAAACATTTAAGATATTATAAAAGATTGTCATGATACATTGCTTATTGAAGGTTATCAAGTTTAAGCTGGACTATTTAAAGATGAAACATAATTTTATACTGTTAAGGACAATATAATCTCAATAAAAAATATAAAAACTAAAACTTAAGAATAATAAATTTTAGACCATTAGGCTAATATTATTTCTATTGATTTTAGTGAAGATGGTAAATTTATGGCATCCAGTGATATTAATGATCGAATAGTAATTTGGAATACTTTAGAACAAAAAAAATTAATTATAAATAATTAGTAAAATAATGATCTAGATAAACATAAAAATTATGAAATAATATCTAAATGTATCTTTGTAAAATTATCACATTCTTTAGGAATAACATATTTAAAACAAAACGAAGTTTTAATTTATGATTTTAAAGATTTTAATTAACCTGAATTATTTTACAAAATTTCCGCAGATCCCTAATTTATTTTTGTTGATCATTATATTTATTCAAACGATAATAAATTAGCTATAATAACATAAGAAAAATATCCAATATTTGATGATCATGAAATAATTATTTTTGAATTAAAAACCAAGCAACAAATTCAAAGATTATTAGTATATTCTCCTCATTTTAGTTAGAACTATAAAGAAAATACAATCCAAATATTTATATCTAATGAATGCTACCTTATTTCATAGTTATAAGGATAAACTGAAATTAAAGAAAATGAGCTTATTTGGATGAAGGAATATGATTTTTACAAAAAAAAAAAATAAAAGAGAGGTATGATTGAAGAAATTACAAATCAGTAAAACAATAAAAACTTGATAAAAAAGCCTTTATTAGAGTAACATATGGGAAGAACAGAAGATTTAGAGCTTGTATATGTAGGGAATAAATATATACTTTATACTTTTGAGCAAAAACCATGTTTTAAATAATATAGAATTATAGATTTAGAGCTTAGAGAGAAATAGATGAAAATAATAGGTTTTTGTCGGTTCTAAAAATATAATAAATTGAATTGCTTATAATTACAAAATGATAGATTAATTTATAAGCATAGTGATGATAATAAATGGCATTTATTTAACTTTTAAAATAATTCAGAGGAATAAATAGAGCATTCAAATGAAAATAGATTTCAATTAGCTATTTCAAATAATGGCTAATATTTAGGCTATGGTTGGAATGATAGAGATATTTAAATATATAATTAAGATAAAAATGAAATATTCTATTAGCATATGAAGAATTAGAAAGTGAAAGATAATATAAAAATTAATCTTATATTTTTTAATGATGATAAAATGCTTATTAGTTCTTATGATAACGAATTAAAATTTTGGAATATAAAACTAAACAAACTAATTTAATAGATTAATTTTGATTAATAGATTGCATCTATAGTCATTTCACCAGAAGAATCTAATATTGCATTAGAATTACAAAATGGTGAGAGTAAAATAATATAAATATTAAAAGTTCTTCCTTCATAGGATGAAAATGGCTTTAAAGTAATCATATATAAATAATAATTTAGTACGGTTGTTACAAGTCAATTCCATAGTTGTAACAATTATCAGCTATGAATTGTAAGACTTCACCAAAATCAGTTATTTAAGATGAGTAAGAGAACTCCTTAATAACTGTTTTTGATCATGAGCAACAATTTAGAAAGGCAGAATAGAATCTTCAAGATTAATGAGATAAATATTAAAAATAAAAAATAATTATATTTCATAAGATTTTTTTAAAATATAATTGTTATTTTTTTCAATTAAATTTTATTACATTTGAATTAGACATAATAAAAATAGATTCACTATTTTCTATTGTCTAAATTATACTTTTTATTAATTACTTATACAAATTTTTTATTGGAATATCAAACTGAATTTGGTTATACCTACTCTTTCTTAAACTTTCTCATTAAGTCTTTCTAATTTATTTCAACTATTACTATCATCAGCAGTACTTTTTTGTCTAAATAATTTCCAACATTTTTCGGGCAAGGATTTTTCCATTTTTTCTTTGAGCTTAAGCATTTTAATGTTTCCCAATAATTTTTTAAACTTAACTATTTCATATAAGATCCTAACTAACTACTTAATATTTATTTTCATTTTTCTATTTCTATTCAAATATTAATTATTTTTATTAATTTAGTAAAAGAAAAAGAATAAAATAAATCTTCTTTGTTTCTATTTTGGTTAAACTTGAGAATTACGATGTTTTTATATAAGAAAAATGAATATTCTGACATAATTGACCATTTTTTCACTAGAGATTAAAAATTCTTATTTCATAAATCATTTGAAATATATACTAATACCTTACTCTATAAAATAGAAAATTTTATGATCGTTTTATTAGAGTTTCAGTTAGATTTTTTAATTAGCTTAAAAAGACGTCTCACGTGTGGTGCCCTTAAAAATTAAATATTTGAAAAAATTGTATTTTTTTCAATTTTAGTTTCTTTTAAGAATTTAAATATTTAATATTTTTCTATGTATATAACAAACCCCCTTCCTAGAAATTTTATTATTAAATCTAATGTTTACACCAAAAATGAAAGAAAATGAAAATGATTTTAATTGTTAAAACAAAATGTCTAACTAATTCATGTGTTTGTTAGTGTTTTGATATGAAAATAGACAAGAAATAAAGCTTTTTGTTCAATCAATGCATGGAAAAATTCGAATCAAACTCAAAAACTGTTGGGGTTAAAAAAACTGTTTAATGAATAAAATTTTGTATGAAAAGTATATAAGAATAAAAAATAAAATTATTTGATTTTCTAATTAAAATAGCCGATGATTGGATTCAAATCTATTGATATAAAGATAATAATATAATTAATACAGTTTATATGATGAATTATCAATAGCATCAATATATCTTGGATGATTAAACTATACAGTAACTTAACTTTATATATTCAAAATAAGGATAATGTCAACTTAGGAGATTCAAATAATAATATATTAACATCAATTGTTTAAAATTTTCAAAAAAAAATATAGATTGTTAATTAATATCAATAAAATTATAAGAAGATGATATCAAATTAAGTTAATAAGATTAGAGAAATCAATAATGGGAAGTTTAAAATTGTTGATTAATACACATAAGCTATTTATGGGAATATCACAAATAATGGTCAATATTGATTTTATGGTATGTATAAAAGAAAGGATATTCAACATATAAATTATTAAATTAATGAATATTTATGTTATAATTTATTTATAATATAATTCTTTTTCAATTTTTTTTTTTAAGTAGTTCAAACTAGAGGAAGTGAATAATGTTTTATATTAGCCACTCAATCCCTAATCATTTCATAAGTATAGAATAGAATTGAATTTAGTGTTTGAATAATTTTATTTAATAGTTTTTATTTCTTCTATTAATTTAAGAGTTTTTTTTAATATGAATAAATTTGCAAATTCTTAGCGAAGAAGAATCTTATAGTTAAGCACATTCATCAGATTATCTGTTTTTAATACCAAAATTTTATTCATTTCAATGCAGTAGAAAATCTATTTTAATAGTATATAATATATATAAATTTAAAGTCAAAATTTTAATGATTATACTAAAGAATGTATTAGAAATTTTGAAAGAATTCAATCAGATGTTCCAACAACTAAGAAAAAATAATTAAAATTTATGTGCCTCATAATAAAAAAAGTTAAAATGGGTAGTGGAATCCAAAATAAACTATACAATATTTTAATTTAAAGCAAATAAACTTTCATCAATATTATAGTGTTGATTTTAATTGCTAGATTATGTAGATTTAGTTATAAGATAACCTGATAAATATAAAGAAAGAAGGATCTTAGAGAAAATCTAATATATTTAAAGATAAAATTATAGATCATGAAATAAAATATAATTCTTGAGAAAATATATGAGGTATGGAGAATTGTACATTTAGATGCTCATTTATAAATAAATAAATTAAAGTAGTCTATAGGATATTTTTATTGTTAAATTTTATAAGCAAACTATAAGAGTAAAAGTCTATAATAAATTGGCAATTTTTCCTTTTTCAGTTAAAATAAATAACCCAACTCTAAATAATTCTTAATAAAAAGCTATTTTTTTGTTTTGGAAGATAATATCTAGGTGGATAATGAGCTATATTTATAAATTTAAACTGTTGTTAATATATTTGAACTTTACATCAATTAATTTGCTATAATTAAATCTGTTAGGGATGAAAAACTGTTTGAAATCGAAATAGAAAATTTAATTTCCAAATCCCTTTTTTTTAAAGACAAAAATGATCAATTGATTATATTGCATAATATTTTAGGTGAATGATAATAACTAGATTGAATTTTCTTTTTTTTATGACAAAAAACTATAAATAAAATTAAATTCTTTTTATGATAACCAGATTTTGTATAGAAATCAAAGTATTTCCTGGATTGTCATACTTTTTCTGATTCAAGCACCTGAGGTTGCTAACCTTCTTACACCTTTTTAAATCTATGACCTAATACAATACCTGAAATGAGAGACGAAGAGAACCTGATACAATTACAACTAAAGCTTATTTTCAGGTATTTGCTTATTCTTGTCACCAATTTACATACTTTTCATTTTTCTTGACATCTGGGTTCAAAGATCTCAAATAAAATTTTCATTTTTAATTTTTTTTGGTTTTATTTCAGATGAAATGATTATTTGAGCTAAACTATAATGAATCAATATTAAAATAATTTATTTAAGAATTATGTATTTTTTTAACAGAATCGTCAAAAATAATATTCTAGTTATAAACTTGAATGATTAAAAGATAATTAAAATTTCATTTCAATTACTTATGAAAATCCCTAACAAATTAATATTTGCTCTGAAATTAAATATTGCTAATTATTCAAAATTTGTCTAACAAGTTTGGTTAGAGTAAATATTTTTAATGAGAATACTTTTAAATTTAAAATTAAAAACTAGTTTAAGATTATGTGATCATAAACCTTCTATATACCTATTGTGCAATAATTATTAGACTTTAAATAATAGATAAAAAAATAATGATGAGATGTTTATTGTTGTATTTTTTTCTAGTATTGAAAATTTGTGAATTTATATACGCTATTCATCCTTAATTAACAAATTAAATATTCTTAGTTTTAGATAATATTAGATGGAGTATTTAAATGAATTTCATCTAAACCTAAAAGACTCTTTATTCATTATTGATATGTTATAATTATGATAATTTTTGATTAATGTTTTAAGTAAGTTGTCTTGCTTCTTTCAAATCTATCCTATTTTTATATTTATCTAACATATATGCAATTTCTATAGAAACAGAATAAAATATCTTAATTTAAGATTTATTAACTAAATTATTATATAAAATTACATAATTCTATTAAACTTTTCTCAATACAAAACAATGATTTATTTTTAACTAAACACTTATAGTATATATAATGATCAAAAATATGATCTATTTAGAAAAATGTTCAGAACACTCTGAAGATATTGTGGCAATAGACATAAAAGAATAAAGTGCTTAAAAGAGAGGGTTATGCACAAAATGTTGGGCTGTAAAAGATAAAAAAGAAGTCATGCATATTTAAGATTCTATCAATTAGATTAATTAAGCTAAGCAGTTACTTAAAGAAGATAGAACGCATTAATTATAAATTAATCTAGAAAATATATATAAATTAAGTGAAAGTCTTGATTAGTTGAAAATTTTCTATATCTAATAAATTGAGTAGATTAGTACTTCTATTAAAAAGTGGACATAATCAATTTAAAAGATAGAAGAAGACTTTATGAATAAAGTCTAGTCACAAAAATCTAATGATTATTAAATTTTTTTAAGATTTATAAAAGAAGAAGAGAACAATTTTAAATTAAATTAGACAGCATTTTTAAAGGATATTGATTAGTTAATTCAAACTTTGGATTAACCAGAATTATTAAGCAAATGTATATTAAACTTAAAAAAGACATTTGTTATTGAAACAATAATTGAAAAAGAGCATCATGATGAAGAAATATAAGTAAGAAAACTTAATATATTTTAGAATTTAAATCTGTTATGTGAGGATCATTAAGAGAAGATTATTCTATTTGACTTAAGTTAAGAAAGAACAAGTTCAAAGCGGATTGTTTGTTAATATTGTTTAGATAGTTATTCTTCGCTTAACTATAAATCAGTAAAATTTGTCTAAAATTAATGGAGAGAAATTTCTTAAAATAGATTGGAAAACATGCAGAATCATTCAAATTAATTAAAAAATAAAATTAAATCTATCTCTGAAAGTTTTGGAATTCTGAAAAAAGACTTAATTAAATCTCTAGATAACGCAAATAAGAATTTATAAGATCATTATGATGAATATTCAATTAAATTAGATTCAACTAGATTATAAATGAATAAATCTTGGGAAGAAATGTCTAAGGAAGAAATTATTAAAATTTTATTAGAACTCAGCAACTTAAATAACTAATCTATATCTGTAGATCCATTATTAAATGAATATAACTATTAAGATAATTAAATAAATGAAGTTATAAAAGATACTGTATTATGTTTATAAGAATGTTAAGAAAGTTAATATAATAAAATAAATGGATTAACTAATAATATATTAATAGTGAATGATATGAAAAGTAAAGTAAAAGAAAGTAATAAAGAAGTTGGATGTTAAATAATGATAGAAACTATGGATTAATCATTAAATAAATCGATATTCTTGGAACTTAAATAAAAAGAGTTGGATCTATCAATTAATCTTAAATAAACTTAACATTTAATTATTCATTCATAAATTAGTTCTTAATAATAATAATAATTAAAGCCTTTCACTTACAATTAAACAAAGGTTATTAAATAAAAGGAATGGTGTAGAGCAATAGCGATTAATAAAGATAATTCAATTTTGGTAGTGGCTTGTGTTAAATAGATTAAAGTGTTTGATTTCAAAGAAGAATAATTGAAATAAACTCAGCTTCTGAATGAGCATTCTGATGATGTTAGAACTTTAAATTTTATGAAGAAATCTAATTAATTTATATCAGGAAGCGATGATAAATCTATTATAATATGGTGTATGAATGAAAATAATTAATGGATTTGCAAATTAAAATTAAATGGACATACACATTATGTCTATTGTTTAATATTGAACAATAATGAAGATATAATCATATCTGGTAGTGGAGATTAAACAATTAAATTTTGGATAAAACAAAATGAATGGGTTTGTTCATAAACAATCACAGATCATACTAATGATATATATGGATTAAGTATTAATGATTAATAAAATAAAGTGATTTCTTGCGGATGTGATAATTTAATATTGGTAATAGAACAATCATCACATAATTAAAAATGGAATGTTATATAAAAGATAACAGTTGAATAGTATGGTATTAGAATATGTTTTATTAATGATGAAGTTTTCACATTTTAACCTAAATGTAAAGAGTAGATGCAGATTTATCAAATGAATAGTACTAATAAATAGTTTTTAAAGACAAAAGACATTATGGTTAAAAGTGAATATTCAGATGATAATTATTAATTTCCTTCATAATATATTAAGTAGAAATGCCTAATTATATGCAAGAACGGATAAAATCTTAATCTAATTAGGAAAAAGCAAAATGGAGATTTAGCCCTTGAATAATCAATTGAATTTGGAACACATATAGTATATGGATAAATGAGTGATGATGGAGAGTATTTGATTACATGGAATAATAAATAAAAAAAAATTCAAATAAGAAAATATGAAGAAAATTGACAAGTTATAAATTATTACAATTTAATTATTAATTTTATTTGATATTCTTAAATAAAAATTTCATCTTTTAGTAATTATTTTGAATTATTTGATTTAAAAAAACAAGAAAAAAGTAGGATAAATTGAATTAAAACTCAAAAAAGACTAAAACCACAGAATGGATATCTGCTTTACGAATATGATTATTATTCTTAATATAATAATACATTAAATTATAAATTAATTTAAATAAATGCTCAAAAATAGAAGACTTTAGAAATAATCTGGTTTGTTAGTTGATCAAATATTAATAAAATCCAAATCATTAATTTATCAATTTTCTCTATATCATAATATTTATATACTTCTGATTGGTTGAGATTAGCCATTTAATTCAAATAAAATTC
>CAJJDN010000084.1:0-12958 GCA_905182985.1 Paramecium sonneborni | reverse complement strand
ATAACTAGATTGAATTTTCTTTTTTTTATGACAAAAAACTATAAATAAAATTAAATTCTTTTTATGATAACCAGATTTTGTATAGAAATCAAAGTATTTCCTGGATTGTCATACTTTTTCTGATTCAAGCACCTGAGGTTGCTAACCTTCTTACACCTTTTTAAATCTATGACCTAATACAATACCTGAAATGAGAGACGAAGAGAACCTGATACAATTACAACTAAAGCTTATTTTCAGGTATTTGCTTATTCTTGTCACCAATTTACATACTTTTCATTTTTCTTGACATCTGGGTTCAAAGATCTCAAATAAAATTTTCATTTTTAATTTTTTTTGGTTTTATTTCAGATGAAATGATTATTTGAGCTAAACTATAATGAATCAATATTAAAATAATTTATTTAAGAATTATGTATTTTTTTAACAGAAAATATATAATAATCGAACAAATATATATGTAACTTTTAGATTTAGACAATTATTAAAATATTTAAATTATTTTATTAGTTCAAGTTTATTTAAGAAAATTAACTTCAAACTAGGTAAAGCATAATATTTTAAGAACTGTGATGAAAGGCTAGAACAATATAATCTTATTAATAAGTCTGTTAAAACCATTTTTTAATTATTTTTAGACTTAAATTTGGTACAAAACTATTGACCCTTTTTCTATTTCTTAGTTCTTTCTTTAGGCTATTTCTTATTTGGTTTTTTCCAATACCTCATAATAAGCCATCAATTATTTTGAATTCATCACTTAGTTTTGCTAGCATATATCTATACTTTATCTGATTATTTGCTAATTAATAACTGATTCAAGAATATCAACTATTTGGATAAAGAAAAATAAAATCGATGTTATTGCTCAAATAAATTTGTTATTAGATCATTTAACTTTGTTCTCTATTAAAACAGATCAATAGATACAGCTGTTTTCAGTTTGGTATAAAAGAAAATCTATCCCTTTTTAATTCACAATAATATAAATTTTATTTGGAAATTTTTAGACATTGTATCTTTTTAGAGTAATCATTAAGAGTGTAAGTCTATTGAGTTGTATTTTTATACATCAAAATATTGTGAGTAAATGTATATCTAGTATATTTAACAATTCTTTCTTATTTTTAAATGATAAATGCTGTACTCTTTTATAGACGATATATTCATTTAAATTTTTTAAAATAAAATTTATTCATGAATTAAACAGGAGATCCAATAAGGAAAACTATTAGTAAATTGTATTTAATCATAATATGAAAATGAAATGTTTAAATTGTTAAATCAACATTTTATTCCTTTGATTATTTTAATACTATTGATAAATATCTCTCTCTAAATTAAATCCCTTTGTCGATTTAAATTTACTTTAAAAGCAAATTTGAAACTTAATGTAAATAGCAAGTTTATCAAACTTGATACTGATTGGAATATTTATCCTTTGTGGATAGGGACTGGGGTGTCAAAAAATATCAGATATTATACAATACCTTTTTATTATCATATAGAATAGCAGCTTGATGCTATTTTACGTACTTTTGGGTAATTATATTTAAAATGCTTTATTACTATTATTTAGTCATTTAGAATATATAATCACGAAAAAGGCATCAGACTCATTTGATATTTAATATTCTTGAATTAGATATAAAGGCAGCTAAAGTAAGATTTATCTCCAGTCAATTAAAAGCTGTAACCTAATTTGTCATTTTTGAACAACTAGTTTAAAGTTTTAATACGCTTCTCTACTTGACCATTTTTTCTATTTAAGTATTCTGAAAATTAATTTTATGAGAAATATTTATTAGGATTTCTTTTAACATTTACATAATTTTATCATTTCATTTCATCAACTCTACTTCAATAAATTAATATATTATAATAACAACTAAATATTTTAGATGTCAAATTGATTTGGTTGAAAAAATTAATAAAATAGTAGGATTTTATGAACCTTAGTTAAGATTTTAAATCCATCTAGCATTCAAGTTGTAGTTAATTATTTGGAAAGTTAAATCTACATTCAATAAAAACGAACTTATTGATTAATAACAAACTATGTTCTTTAAAATTAATAAATAATACATATAGAATATGTTATGAATGTTATGAACTTGCTCGCTTTGAAGTTGAGATGCTTAAATTTTGATAATCTTCTTAGACTGGAAAGAAAATAAATTTATTATGGCAATGTTGTTATTATATGTTCTAAATAAATTATTATTAGTAGTTTTTTTTTAAATTAGACTAATATGGGAATTTGTTAGGATTGTAATAGAAGATCTTAAAAGATTATGATATTTGCAAAATTACTCGTGATTAAAGTTATGATAGACTTATATCTCTCAAAAATTATATGAAGAAAATGCAGCTAACTATATCATTGGAATTCCATTACATGAAATGGAAAATAATTTTTATGTTGTTGAGGAATATATAATATAAAAATATGTTCAATAATTTGTATTGATTATTAAACTTTATAATATTCTTCAAAAATAATGATCTTTTAATAATTTTCTAATTATTTACTATCTCATCTTCTACTTCTTGTTACTTTTAAACAGTCTCATATCTAATCTAAAGAAAATTAGAACGAGTTTTCAAAATATTGGAAATGAGAAAGGAATTTTATAGTCTTATTTAATAAATATATATTTGCATAATGCTATTATTTCTTTGAATTTAAATTGCTTGCTTAGAATTTTAATCACATTTCAAATTTTCTATTTGTGAAATATTTAATGGTTGATTAGAATACTATAATATATTAACAGTCAACTAAATTATTTAGAAATATCAACTAGTTTCTAATATTTATTATTTTATGTGTAGATTAATCAATTAGTTATTGTTTTATAAACTTTGACATCATAACAAATATATTAATTAAAATTTGGAGAAAAGCTCATTAATAAATTAATTATTTCTTTTGTTAATTTTATATATCTCATTTAGTAATTATAGAATTAATATTTCTTTCTTATGTCATTCTAATTCCCATTATCATTTTAATTGTTATTTTGAATTCTAGATATACTTAAAAATTAATCTTATTTTTTCTTCTTCTCATTCCCTTTACAAATCTAATATTTGTTTTTATTTTCTAAACTTCTTATTCATGCTTGTTGTTAATAATAAATTAAATCAATCTACACATATCACATTGTTTAATTATTAATATTATAATTAAATTCTATAAATATCTCTAATGACAATTTTAATATATTCCCAAAAAGATTTTTCAAATTTTAATTAAACAAAAAATGTCAACAAAGAATATAATCTAATTGTTTATCGTTTGCTCCTCCTTTCATTTAGGTAATTTATAGTATATATGTTTAAGCTTAATCATGTAATGAAAATTAATACTCTAAATCTTCAATGTTTGGGTCAAGTTGTCAAAACTGCATGGATCATTGTGATACATGTACTAATTCTGATAGTTGTATTCTATGTTCGAATGGATATTACTATAGAAAAGTAGAAAAGTGTACAATTTGGTGTTCATATGATTATAATTGCGAGCCTTGTCCAACTTCTTGTACTTTATGCACATCAGACATTAATTGTAGTAATTGTGCTATTGGATATTATATATAAGAAAAAACTTGTTTAAAATGTTTGGGATCCTGCTTGACNATTGTAATAGAAGATCTTAAAAGATTATGATATTTGCAAAATTACTCGTGATTAAAGTTATGATAGACTTATATCTCTCAAAAATTATATGAAGAAAATGCAGCTAACTATATCATTGGAATTCCATTACATGAAATGGAAAATAATTTTTATGTTGTTGAGGAATATATAATATAAAAATATGTTCAATAATTTGTATTGATTATTAAACTTTATAATATTCTTCAAAAATAATGATCTTTTAATAATTTTCTAATTATTTACTATCTCATCTTCTACTTCTTGTTACTTTTAAACAGTCTCATATCTAATCTAAAGAAAATTAGAACGAGTTTTCAAAATATTGGAAATGAGAAAGGAATTTTATAGTCTTATTTAATAAATATATATTTGCATAATGCTATTATTTCTTTGAATTTAAATTGCTTGCTTAGAATTTTAATCACATTTCAAATTTTCTATTTGTGAAATATTTAATGGTTGATTAGAATACTATAATATATTAACAGTCAACTAAATTATTTAGAAATATCAACTAGTTTCTAATATTTATTATTTTATGTGTAGATTAATCAATTAGTTATTGTTTTATAAACTTTGACATCATAACAAATATATTAATTAAAATTTGGAGAAAAGCTCATTAATAAATTAATTATTTCTTTTGTTAATTTTATATATCTCATTTAGTAATTATAGAATTAATATTTCTTTCTTATGTCATTCTAATTCCCATTATCATTTTAATTGTTATTTTGAATTCTAGATATACTTAAAAATTAATCTTATTTTTTCTTCTTCTCATTCCCTTTACAAATCTAATATTTGTTTTTATTTTCTAAACTTCTTATTCATGCTTGTTGTTAATAATAAATTAAATCAATCTACACATATCACATTGTTTAATTATTAATATTATAATTAAATTCTATAAATATCTCTAATGACAATTTTAATATATTCCCAAAAAGATTTTTCAAATTTTAATTAAACAAAAAATGTCAACAAAGAATATAATCTAATTGTTTATCGTTTGCTCCTCCTTTCATTTAGGTAATTTATAGTATATATGTTTAAGCTTAATCATGTAATGAAAATTAATACTCTAAATCTTCAATGTTTGGGTCAAGTTGTCAAAACTGCATGGATCATTGTGATACATGTACTAATTCTGATAGTTGTATTCTATGTTCGAATGGATATTACTATAGAAAAGTAGAAAAGTGTACAATTTGGTGTTCATATGATTATAATTGCGAGCCTTGTCCAACTTCTTGTACTTTATGCACATCAGACATTAATTGTAGTAATTGTGCTATTGGATATTATATATAAGAAAAAACTTGTTTAAAATGTTTGGGATCCTGCTTGACTTGTTAAAATAGTGGAAACAACTGTACAAATTGTATTGATTCAAGTAATTAATAAACACCGAATTGTGATTGTTAATTACCAACAAAATATTTGGATTCTTCAACTTATTATTGCTTAGATTGTTAATAACCTTGTATAAACTGTAGCTCATTAACATCTTGTGATTCGTGTATTTCAACTCATATACTTAATGATCATACATGTATTCCTTGTACTAAACCATGTTATGAATGTAATATAACAATAAAAACATGTATATCTTGTATTGATAATTTACATTAATTAACACCTACTTGTTAATGTGAAGATGGATATTATTTAAATGATTTAACATTTATGTGTGATTAATGTTTATTTCCATGTTTGACTTGTGAAACAAATGATTCTACTTGTTTATCATGCAAATCAACATATACATTAATTGAAAATAGTTGCTCTTGTTTAATTAATGAATTTGAAGATGATACTATCCCAAAAGTTTGTTCTTAATGTTTAAGTCCTTGTTATACATGTGAAGATTCATCAACTAATTGTCTATCTTGTATAAGTGGATTAAATAGACATATAAATAATTAAACTTGTATTTGTGATGATGGTTATTTTGAAAATGAAACATGTAAGCCTTGTATTTTACCATGTATATTTTGTACTTCAGATTAAATTTGTCTATCTTGTAATGATTAACTCACATAAATCTTACCATATTGTTTATGTAAAGATGGATATTTTATGGATGAATCACATTAATGTTAATTATGTAATCATCCATGTATAAAATGTGCTATTAATTCTAATTCCTGTTTAGAATGTGCTCCTACATTTAATTTTAATAGTACAACTAAAACTTGTAATTGTTTAGATGGATATTATGAAGACTTAAATTATCATCCATCAAGATGTGAGTTGTGTACTGGTACTTGTAAAACTTGCTAAAATTTATCAACTTTTTGCTTGTCTTGTCTTTATGATTAATAAATTCTTAATGAATAACACTAATGTATTTGTTAGGATCATTCTGTTTTAATTGGTAATATATGTGAATTATGTGTTCCTCCATGTATTAAATGTTAAACAACTACTGATTATTGTACTTAATGTTAAGATATTCATCATATAATTGACAATGGTTAATGTAAATGTGATTAAGGTTGGATAAGTGATAATAATAATAATTGTATTAAATGTTAATCTCCTTGTTTAACTTGTTCAGTAAATTAGAATCACTGTGATTCTTGTATTGATGAGAATCATATTCTTAATTCAAATTATAATTGTCTATGCAAAGATTTATTTTATGCTGAATCTTTAGATTCATGTTCTCCTTGTTCACCTTTATGTGCTACTTGTAATTAAGATGGATGTTTGACATGTAAAGATTCAAATCATATATTAATCAATAATTAATGTTAATGTTAAAATGGATATTATATGAATGATTATTCCTGTTATGAATGTTAAACACCTTGTTTAGATTGTTTAATCAATGCTAATCATTGCATATCTTGTGTTGATAATAATAAATATATCTTAGAATTTAATATATGTAATTGTAGAGATGGATATTATTTTAATGATGATTTATGTCTAAAATGTTCTCCTTAATGCTAAACTTGTGTAGATGATCCAAATAAATGTCTCAAATGTTCAGATACTAATTTAATATAGATATAAAATGAATGCAAATGTCAAGTTGGATACTATTATAATGAAGATTTTGAATGTTCATTATGCAAAATTGAATGTGTTAGTTGTAATTCATTTGAAAATTGTACTCAATGTTAAGAATAATATTACTTAGATGAAAATTAATAATGCATTCATTGTATCCAGAATTGCAAACAATGTTTAAATTTTTAATCTTGTGATTAATGTTAGGATGGATATTTCTTTATTGATTATTAATGTAAAGAGTGTATTCCAAATTGTAATACATGTGTAAATTAATCAGATAATTGTACTTCTTGTATTAGCCTCTTTGATTTAGTTGATAATAAATGTATATGCAAATTAGGATATTACATGGATAATTCTGATTGCTTTAAATGTTAGTATCCATGTAAAAATTGTATTTCATTATAAATTTGTATGTAATGTTCTTAAATTGAACATATTACTCTTGAAAATGATTCTTGTATTTGTAAATAAGGATATTATTTAAATTAAAACTAATGTTTAGAATGTCATTTTAAATGTAAATCTTGTAATTCATATAATGAATGTATAAAATGTGATTAGAATAAAATATTATAGAATAAAGATTGTATTTGTAATTCTGGGTATTTTTAAACTGAAAATTACGAATGTTTATCATGCAATTCAATTTAAGGTAAAAGCATCGAAAATTGTAAATATAAAGATTGTACAGATAAACTATGGACATTTGGAGAAGATTGCGATGATGGAAATTAAATAGAAAGAGATGGGTGTACTTATTGTATAATAGATCCCCATTATATATGTATAAATAAAATACTTGAACCTTCAATTTGTTTTAAATGTAGTGATAATTGTAATTAATGTGATTTTAATTAAACAAAAGATTCCACTATTTGTACTCGTTGTGAATAAGGATACTTTATTAAATAATCATTATGTATTAAATGTGCTCAATAATGTCTCTAATGTATTAATACTGCATCTAATTGTACTTAATGCCGATTTAAATTAAATAATTTAGGTTAATGTTTAAAATGTGAAGATACTATAGGCTAATACTCTAATTATGAAACTAACACATGTTTTACTATGTGTGGTGATGGAATAATGAGTTTTGATGAAGAATGTGATGACGGTAATAAATTAAATGGAGATGGTTGTAATGAAATATGCAGATTAGAAAAATAATTTGTTTGTAAAGATTCAGTTTGTATCAAACCTGATTTACCTATTCCATCTTTAAAACCATTAGGTGATCAATCTATATACAATAATTTTAGATTATTTCAATTATCCTACAATATCCTCCTAGAATATAGAAATGATATAGATTTTAATAAAGATGTTGAAGTAATTATTCTGAATGGTTAAGCAGAAATTAATATAAAGTAATAAAGTGATATCATCTCTAATATGAATATATTTAATTCATCCAAACTCAACTTAACTGTCAATATATAGATATCTTTGAATTAAAGTATAAGTAATTAAGAACTCATAATTAATTTTACTAACCTTTCTCATTATAAATCGATGGATGGTTATTAATAATAATTATAGATAGTAAAAACTAAGATTGCTGATTTTATCTTGGTAGATGTATCCATAGTTTAATAGGTTGAAATTGCTACTTCAAGTAATTAATACATATTATATGCTATTGGAACTATGAGTGGAACTGCTCTTTTATTTGGAGGCTTAGATATTTTTTATAATCTTTTAGATACAATATAATTATTGTCATATCTAAAATATATTAACACGCAATTTCCATTTAATTTACAATAATTTTTTAACTGCTTTCAATTTGTACAAATGAATTTTATTTAAAAATATTTCGATTTTTAAGATCTTTTTAATTCATATCTGATTGATGAAAACTTTAACAACATTCCACTCAAGATTAAATAAGATGAATTAACACCACTATTTATAATAAATAGTGCATCTGTTATTTTTATTTGGTTTACTTTAATGATAATATACTTAGCTTCAAAAAAGATTCCATATTATTTACATCGAATCAATTTCAAATACTATGATGATGAAATACCAAATAATAAAATCAGTTTCATTCTTAAGATTAAATATATAATTTTAGCTTTGAAAATATCAATAACAAGATTTTGTCTAAAAGTATTACGTGAATTCTTTTGTAGTGGAATCTATAGAGTAATAATCACAACTGCTTATGATTTCACTTTTGCCATTGTTCTCTAATTATATTCATTAGACATAGTGTCATAAAATATTTTAATTAGATTAAGCTCATTACTTGCATTATTGTTGTTTTTCTTTTACTTATTTATAATATATCATATAATCAAATTGAGTAGTTAAGATAAATATGCATTCACAAATTATCAAAATAACCTTAAATATGGAACTTTGTTTGAGGGAGTTAAGAAAAATAGTGTCAGTAAATATTTTAATGTTATACTCTTGACTAAAAAACTATTTTTTATGTCAACTTTAATATTTTGTTATGATGTTCCAACAATTTAGATAATAAATTTAATTATCTTGACTACTATTTAATCTTATTTTTTGGTTTCTTTTAAGCCGCTTACTGATTATAAAGAATTTATAAAATAATTTAGTTGTGAACTTAATATTTCTATCACATTATTGTTATTATTAATATTAAGTGTAAATGAATAATTAAGAATATTTACGGAAGATGTAAAAACTTATTTAGGATGGAGTTGCATTGCAAGTATCACTGCTATTTTATTAATATAATTAATTATAGATGCTATTCAATAATGGATGTTTCTATTACAGAAGTATAAAAAGTTAAAAAGATTTTTTAATAATATTTTAAAACTATTCAAACCAGACTTATTAAAATAAGTAGATCATAATTTATTTATGACAGCCTGAATATTAATTTGATATTGCATAGATATTAATATTTATTAAAGTAATTTACAATTTCTTTTTATAATCTTAAGATTAAGTTTTAATTAGATTATACTAATTCAATATAAATAATTAATAATAATCATTCGAGTTAATAATTTTCAATATTAAGAATTTGAAATTATTAAATTAGTAATAATATCTGTAAATAATGTTAATTATATATTACTAATTATTTATTGCTAATGTTGAAAGATAAAAATAACACAATCACTTCTTTCTAATCTAGAAATAAACCTTCTGTTGGTATCCTAATAAGCTATATTCTGTAACAAAAATTTCTCTCCACTTTTCTTTTTCCAAAATATTTTATTATATTTTTAATAGAATTAACTTTATATTCTAATAATACTTTAAAATATTTCTTGCTATGTCATAAATAAAAGGATATAATGATGAAATTTACAACAAGAATAATTTATCAGCAATGAAGGAGTCAAATTATTCTTTTATTCGCCAATTAATTTAGTCAATCCCTATCATATGGAATAAAGAGATAAGATTCAAAAGAAGAAAATTTATTAAATTTATTTAATCACTTTAAATAATAACTTTGCTTTTTGATGAATAAAATTATGTTGATTAAAAAAATTTTGGACAATAAAATTTTAGTAAATTTTATTATTAAAAATACATAATTTTAGATGTGATTTTTATACTCCATAAAGAATTTAATTTGTTTTAGAAAAAGTAAAGAATTTTAAATATTTGATAGGTCAAACTCAGCTAATTCATAAAGATTTGAAGAAGATGGATACAGATTTGAACGAAACTTTCTATACATGTCTATATCTAATAATTTAAACATCCCATTTTTGACTTCCAAAAATTTTTTTACATCAATATCATTTTAAGATAATTAATTACTGATGTTATGAACATCATGAAATTCTCAGAGAGAGAGCAATTTTAATTACTTCTAGATTATAGTATAATGTTCTACTATATATATTCTTTTGTACTGTTGATGTCCTTTCAATAATTACTCAATTAAAAAATAAAACAGGAGATAATTTACAGATTGGTTGTATTTAATTAGACTTCAGCACTTTTAGCCATTATTATGGAAATCTGTTCATATTTTATTTTGTTTCTTCATTATTTTGTAAAAGAGAGCTAAAGATTTTTGTTTCGATTGATTAAATGAAAATTAAATGATTAAATAAAAAATACTAAAGCGCTTAAAATTAGTCTAAAATATTAACTTTTAATCAAAAATGTTATTTCATATAGTTGTAATGATAGATTAATCACATTAAAATAAGGGAACAGAAAATATGGAAATAATCTGTTTATTTAATGTTTTTTATGTTATCTAAAGTTTGCAAAGATTTTAAACCATTAGAAATATTTATTTATTGATTATAAAAATTTAAATAATTATTTTCTTTTTATAAAATCAATTTTTTAAATAATAGAATTAATACAATAAAATTAATAGAAATACATTATAATTTTATTCAGGAGATCCTAGATTTTATTTATTTATAGTAGCATTGGGTTTATATTTTAATTTTTTTATGGATTACTTATAATAATAAAGATAATTATGGCTGAAATAAAACTGATTGGAAAAGAGGATTTAAAATGTTTCTAAAAGCATAATTTTCCCATATGTTCAATAAATTTAGGAAAAGATGTTAAAATGAATGAGAGGCTATTATGTAACGAATGCCTGCTCAATTTTATATAAGAAAATAATATAATATAAGGTTTCAATATCATTCAATCAAAAATTGAAAATAATATCTAAGAGTATAGACATAAGCAAATCTCCTTTATAGCTTAGAAAAAATAACAATTAGTAAGTTTAAAGAATAACTTTATTGCATGGAAATCAACCATTAATTAATAAATTGATTAAATTCTAGGATATATAAATTTATGGATTGATAACATAATTTCTAAAAACATAATAAAAGATAAATATGTAATAATGGAGGAATTAGAAAACTTTGTAAATTAATATGAATTTCATGAAAAGAATTTTGAATTTTTAGTTGAATAAATAAATTTTATTAATTAAGCATCATCCAATAAAATTTAATTAAAATTAGCTTAATTGAATGAGGAATATAGAAAAATAATAACATAAACAAAAGACTCTTTTATGAAAATTATAAACATTTCATAACATAAAATTTCTCTCAAACCCATTAACAATCAATTAAAATAATCAGATGACTGTTTTACGATTGCCTTTAACTATACTGGATAAATCATGATTTCTGGATGTGGTAAGGATATAAAAGTATGGAATTTTTAAAATGGTTAAATTTAAGAAGTTTAAAAATTGTAAGTTCATTAAAGCACCATAAGTTGTTTACTTTTTAGTAAAAATTAAAATAGTTTCATTTCTGGAGCTTATGATCACACAATCAGATGTTGGTTGTAAATAAATGGATAACAATGGAAGAGTTCATAGAAATATGAAGAACACTCAAGCGATATTCAATGTTTATTATTATGTAAAAAAGAGAAAACTTTATTTTCTGGAAGTTGTGATAAATCTATTAAAATATGGATAGTTGATTTTGCTAACAATAATCTTTAATACTGCTATTCATTAGAGAAACATACACATATTGTTTACGGATTAACATTAAATGAATCAGAGACGTTCTTAGTTTCTTGTGGGGATGATTAATAAATAATAATTTGGAAGAAATCAAATAATAATAAATGGGAGTTTTATCAATTAGTTAATCAATCAATTAGGGAAGTAGGAGCCGTAACCAGCTTTATTAAAGAGAACCTATTTATTTGGATTGGTGGAGTTTAAAATGGAAAAGATTGTGTTAGTTATTTTGAATTGATTAAAGGATGTATTGTAGAATAAAAAAATAAAGAATAACAATTAATACTTTCCCCTGAAGTCTTTAATTATTCTTTATTTCCTATTGTTTTTAACAAAGAAAAGTAAATTATATTATTTAGACATAAATTTCATATTTATTTACTCACAAAACAAATTTCTGGTAAATATCGAATATCAACAAAAATTAAATTTGAGAGTAATGAAATCTGGGGAAGTATGACGAATGATGCAAAATTTTTAGTTTTATGGGAAAAGAAATAATGTCGTTTTTTAATTTATTAAATTGAGTATCAGACAATATGATATTAAATATTATTAAACAAAATACCATTATTTACACTCTTAGGTTTGTCTAAGAAGGGTTTGGTCCAAATATTTACGGGTTTGGGTTTACCCTTTAAAACTTTATTTCAGCAGTTTGATAATGTTGAATGTTTGAACAATAAACTTTTTTATTTTTTATTATTTAATTTTTTGTATAAGACTAAATTTTCCGAAAAAAAAAAAAAAAAAATTTTTTTCAAAAAGAGAATAAATTTTTTCCTT
>CAJJDN010000083.1:415788-442894 GCA_905182985.1 Paramecium sonneborni | reverse complement strand
TTTATTCTGAATCATTTGGAGTATTGGATAGCAATTGTTTTCATCTATTTAGTTCTATTGAAAAGGAATCAAAAAAATTAAATTTCTTACACTATGATTGTTTAGATTTGACAGAATTGACTATAACTAAAAAGATATAATTTATTGGAAGTGATAATTAGTAATATAGTTTTGAAATCGATATAAGTACTTTTGAATATGAAAATTATTGGTATTATTTTGATTTTATTATATTTCCATATAATAATTAAATTTAGATATTACTAATAAAGAATGAAGAAATTATTAAAGATGAAATTTTAAATGTAGTTCCATTATCAAATGTGAGATTGCTTTAAAAAATAGCAGGAAGTCTATAAGTTGAAGAATCAAGATTAATAAATATTGAAAAGGGAAGGAAGTTTGCTTCACTCCCAGGTAAGATTATTCTAATTGAGAGCGATACAAGAATAAAGAATTTTACTTTTTTTGCACTTGATTTGAGTAGGTCACGTAAAATATGTAATTGTTTAAGTAATCCTGAGAATAATTTGGGTGATTAAGATTTTTTAGAACTTAACACAATAATTTATAATTCAAAAAATTCTAATTGTAATTAATTTCTATTTTCAGGATGGTTTAAAATAAAAGATATTATATAGAATGATATCTAGATGATCTATTAATTAATTAAGTTATCATCAAATTTAAGGAATAGCTAGCTATAAAATTAAAATTTGTGTCCATTTTAATTATTTTATGTTATTCAAGAAGATACTAAGAAATTGATTATAACAAGTTATAGTTATAATTTTCCATCTGTAATTTTAGATTTTACAAACAACCCTTTTTTAATAACAAGAGAATTTAATATTAATCATAATATTTAATTATGGCATCTTATATATGTAAAATTAATAGAAAATGACTTTTAAGTAAATATCAAATTTTATGATAAAAAATAAGTAAATGAATATAGTATGTAAGTAATGGTGAATTAATTTCATCAAATATATTATAAACTTATATTAGGTAATTGTTTAAAATCAGCAACTAATTATTTAAATATAATGAGTAGAAACTTATATTTTTTTAATTGTAATACAAATTTTTAATAATAAAATTGTCATCATAGTTGTGAAGAATGTGATGGTCCTACAAATGAAGATTGTTTATCTTGTTCTTAAGATTCAAAAAGAATTTATCTTTCAAAATATAAATAATGTATTTGTCCCTATTTTACAATTGATGATTATGATTGTAAAAGTTATTAAGATTTGAATTTTTAATTAATAACAAATGTAGAATAAAGTATAGAATGTAAATATGGATAATTTTAATTAGATGGATTTTGTTACGATTGGTAATTCTATCATTATTATAGTAGTCCTGGAATAATAAATTAAGGAATGATAACATGTTTAGATTGTTTATTAAATCCAAAAGAATGGTATAAGAATCCTACTTGTATAGATTATTTATCTTCAAAACAAGATGGAAGTACTTACTAGAAGATTAATAATTAATGGAATAATTACTATCATATTTTTAATGGAATAAATATTGAATTATGTGTAGAATGTCAATAATCTCATATCATAGATCAAAATAATATCTATTAAGATAATAATTTTAAATTACAATAATTTAAGTAGTTTTGCCTTAATGGAGACTCTTCTAGTTAATGTTATAAATGTTCATTAACTTTTTGCAAGGTTTGTAAACTTTAAATAACAGGAGAAGTATGCCTAATGTGTGACCGAGCTGGTAAACTTAATAATGGTGAATGTACAGAAATTGTATTTGGATTAATAGAAGAAAATAATTGTATATCACCTTATTATATTTCTTCAACTAAGGAATGTTTGCGTTGTTCAATAAATAATTGTTTGCATTGTTTTGAATATGTTCCTGAAGATTTAACAAAAAGTACACTCTACAAAGATTTCAAGTAATTTAATGGAGATGAAAATCTAAAAATAGGATGTGCATTATGTGATGATGGATATCTTTTTGATTTTCAATTAGGAATGTGTTTAAAACAAATTTCTAAAATTGACACTTGTTTAAGAAGTTATATTAATTTTTAAGGTATAGAAATATGTACATTATCTGATAAATAAGATTTTTCAATTGCAAAAGAAATAATTAATTGTGAACAATAAATCTCTAATTGTCTTTAATGTTTTATTACAGTCTAATAAATTTTGAAATGTATAGTTTGTAAAGAAGGTTATACTAGTATTACTTCTGAAATGAATGGAAGATGTTCAATTAATTAACAATAATATGCAAAAATAAGTATAGAAGGAGATTATTTTTAAAAAGATGCCTGGATGTAAAGAATTCAAAGTTTTATGGGATCATTTTTACCAAATTCTTATTTTTATCCAAAAACAAATTCTTATTTAATTGGTGAAATAGCTTTATCTTGTATAGATGGCTATGAATTAGTTCAATATAGTAAATGTATTAAATATTGTAATCCTGATTGTTAATAATGTTTATTACATCCTTTATATTAGTATTATTATTGTAATCAATGTCCATTAAATTATTATAAATAACCTTAGAGATCATAAAATGATGGAAAATGTTTAAAATGTAACCCGTTATGTCAATTTTGTGAATTGAGAACACTTGAAGAAATATTAGTAATATTTTTATTAATATAACTTAGGTAATTTAACCTAATTTTATTATAAATGAAAACAATGAATAATATTCTAAAAAATGCATTCAATCAACATTTGATCCAAATGTTATACTTTTTCCATTCAAACAAATCCCTATGTTATGTTTAAATGAATAATGCAATAATCATTTGTTATATGAATTTTATTTGAATTAATGTTCTTAGGAATAATATCAAATTGATCAATTTTTAACTACTGCAAATATAAATTATCTAAATTAGATTGGAGTAAAAACTCTCATTATTTAACTTAAATATGCATCCTAAAAATGTACTGGTTCAATTTACATCAATTCACTCAAACTTAGATAAAATATTTTTTCTTTGTAAACCACTAATTTAAATATTTAAGGAAATTAAATTTTATTTTACAAAATGCATTATTCTTATATTTTTGAAAACTTTGAAATAATATGTATGTCTAATTTTACAATCAACTTATATAATACAACTTTTAATTTTTTTGGAAATATAAAATTGAAATTTACAATGAAAAATATTAAATTTGATGGATACGAATAACATTAAAATAAATTAATTAATTCAGAGTAATTTGAAAGTATCGATTTAGTAAATATTACATTGATTAACATTGTCTTTAAAGAATCATCATTTTTAAAAATTGAATCTTCTTAAATAGAAGGTTAAGTGTATATTTATTAATTATTCATTTTAAATTGTACATTTATTAATACTAATCTATTTTCAATCACAAACAGCTTATTATCAATATCGATAGAAAACTTATAAATTGAAAACTGCACATTTATTAATTCATCCATTTTAAAAATGAAATCAAATTTTACAATAATAGCTATAATATCAAGAATTCTATTTAAAAATTGTAAATTAACTACTTCTTACGTGCTTAATTATGGAGATTTAGTTAAATTAGAGATTGTTCACTTATAACTTCAATAAAACATATTTTATAATTCAAGCTTTCTGATATTTAATCACAATATTTCTCTAATTGATGCAAATATATAAGATAATATATTAGATATATCTATTTTGTTATAAGCAAATGATATTAATACAAAAAATCAGGTTATTTTTTATATAGATTAACTTAAAGTAATAAATTTAAAATTAGAGAATTCAAATTTAATTTATTTCACTTCATATTAGATTAATATAATATTTTAATTGAGTAATTTGATTCTTTAGAATATTGAAACAACAGAAACTTTTAATTAATAATTACATCTTTTTAAGATTATACACTGTTACAGTTGTTCTATAAATTAGGTTTAAATTTTAAATACTAATAATTTTCCAATATTTTTTTTTTTTGAAAGCAATGAGATTTCGATAGAAAATCTTATTTTTTAATAAAACAAATAAAGAAATTAAATTAATTACTGCTAATAAGGAGATAAATTTAATAATTAATTGATTTTTGTTTAAGGATTTGCATTTATTAGATTAAATTAGCTTAAAATAAATAATTATTAAAATTTCAATTAAGCATTTATAGAAATAATATCTTCATTTTATGATTTAGAATATACAAATGAGAAAATTGAAATATCTGATACTATATTTGAAAATAATATAATAAAGAAGGTTTATTAAAGAAATATGTTATCTATAATAAGTATATATTCAAAAATAAAGTAAATTGTTGTATTTGATAATTTATAATTTTTACATAACTTTTTTCATCAATATGATGATGATCCAACTGAAAATTTTGCTGGTTTAATATATATAGATTCAACACTAGGTGAAATAACTATTAATAATTTGTTTTGCAAAGAAAATGCTATAACTAATTCATTTACATCCTTTATTTTCATAATTTCACAATCAATCTTTTTTAATAAAAATATTATAAGGAATCATAATGTAATTAGTTAATAATTATGGAGTTAATTTTATCAATTGGATCTTGACAAATAATATGATTAGGATCAAGTTAATTCAATTATTCAATAAATTTATCCTATATATGTTTAAAGAGGAGTAGGAAAAATAATATCTGAGAAATTTGCATGTAATAATTCAAAATTTCAAAATATTTTGGCTTTAACAAGTGCTATCTTTGATATTAAAACTTAAGGTTATGGACTAATATAGTTTATTAATATTTCAATTGAATAAATATCTTCTGTTTATAAAAATGGAACAGAAAATTTTGGGTGTATAAATATTAATTCCTAAAATAGTAATTTAAATTTAGAAATATCCAATTCAAATTTTATAAATGTATTTAATGGAATGAGTACTGTTTTATTTTCTATCAATCCATCTTAAATAAAAGCCAAAATATTATTAAAGAATATAGAAGTGAGAAACTGTTTCTCATTCATAAATCAAATAATGAAAGTCTAATTTTCGTTTAACAAAGACAATACTTAATTTTCAATAAAAATTTTTAATATTACAATAATATTTGAAGAAAGAGCATGGATTAGATATTTTTCATAATATAGACATGAAATTACTTAAATTAATGAAGATAATGGAATTTTTAATATAATAGGAGGTGAAGTTATCATAGATTAATTTGCTATTAAAGGTATCATATTATCCCAGATATTTAAAATTGTGAATTCAATTAAATTGCTGATAAAAAATGTGTACATAAGTGATATTTATGCTTTCTATTAGTTGCCATTAATTCTTCTTGATTAAAAATTAAATTCAATGGTTATACTTTAAAAAATAATTATTTAACGTTTTTCAATTTATTAAATGAATTATCATGAAGAAGATATTAATACCAAGCAATAATTTGTAATTATTTAATGCTAACTTTATTAATTAAACTTAAAAGATGATTATAGTTCTTAAAATTTGATAACATAAAAAATTTAATTATTATAGGATTAATCAATTAAGATAGGTTATCCATTAATCAAATTTATAAGTTCAAACAATTAGGCTAGGTTTATATTAAATTAAATTAAGTTAATATAAAATAATTGTTTAAGTACTTCGAAAGGAATTTTATTTTTTGATCTGAATTAATTTTATTATGTAAAAATTTACGAGCTTTTGTGTATTTATAATTAAATCAAAGAGAATGGCTGCTTGAATTTTTAGAGTAATTCCTAGAATAGTAAAAAAAAAGTCTCTATATAATATTCTGATTTTATTTAAAATAATGGCAGTAAGGGAGGTGCAATAAATGCTGAAAATATAACCTTATTTTTAAGTAAATGCAAAATAATTGGTAATATAGTAAGTTAAGCAGGAGGAGGTATATATGCTGATATTGATAAAAATGAATTTAAAATAACCTAATCTATTTTGATCTTAAATAAAGCTAAAGTAGGAGGAGGTATTTATTTAACAAGATAAAATCTAAAAAACAAAGATAACCTTTCATAATGCTTTTTTCTTTTTAATTAAGCTGAAATTTATGCAAACAATTTAGTTGAGAATCCAACTTATCTAAGTCTTTTTATTAATAATAAAGAAATGAGGTCTGAAAAAATTAATATAGGAAATAATACTATATCAATTTCAAATATTAAACAGTATAATATTATTGAATAAGGATAGATATTAAAAACAAAATAATTAATAATTCCAAGTAATTAAAAGATTAGTAATTATAAAATATATGTTCCAAAAAAATAAATATTTCTAAATTATATCGAAAGTATGTTAATATAATTTAAAAATCGATATAATGAAAAATTGGAAGGTTTAAATAATTTATCTTGTTATGTGAATACAACCATTTTGTATAAAAATAATAAAAGTACATTAGAAGATAGAATATACAATTTAGAATTAGATCAAAATTAATAAGGTTTTGATTTAAGTTCTCTCTCTTTTAGTTTAGATCCTTATAATTCAGATTTATAAATATTATAAATAGAATTAAATTGTGATTTTTAATTGAATGGTTAAAAGTTATAGCATCTAATATATGCTAAAACTCTTAAATGTTAGTTAGGAGAATTCTATATAGATAGAGGTTGTTAGATTTGCTAATCAAATTAAGGATTTTATACTGTAACTTATAACTCTACAAAATGTTCAATATTTGACAAATAAAAATTTGAAAATATATCATCAAATTAAATTAAATTGTTACCAGGATTTTGGAGACCAAATCACCTTTCAGATTATACAGAAAGTTGTTTTAAGAATCCTTCATTTTGTATTGGTGGATGGGATGTTGGAATTAATTTATGTAATATAGGTCATTTAGGAGGATTATGTGAAGAGTGTGATCATTTTAATTTAAGAGGGGATGGGTAATTTTATAAGAATTTAGGAGATTTTAAATGTTTAGAATGTAATCAAATTTGGAAAAGTATGATAACATTTATATTTACTTCAATTTGGTATTTTATTAAATTAATTAATATTTAGGGCATTATTTTCAATTTTAATCACTTTAAGAAGTATTGAAATATCAAATAAGTTGTTTTCATCTCTTAAAATTGGATAAAAGTATAGTAAAATAATATTTAAATTAAATTAAAGTAATTGATTATTAATATTATAGATCATGAAAGTATTCTTATTAAAATGTTACTTAACTATTTGTGGATTTTTTCAGTGGTTTTTAATTTTAATATCACTTATTCTATTTCATTTAATTTTATTGAATAAACAAGTAATACATCATATTTTATGGCTTATAATTTGGATTGTTATTTATCTTAAATCTAAAATGTAGAATTAATCTATTTAAGATTAATATTTATGATGATATTGATAATAATTCAACTTTTAATAATTTGGATTGGATTTGCTATTTATGCTAAATGTAGGAAATAGAAATTGAATAAAAGTATCACTTCTAATATCTTGTTATATTTATATGTATCAAATTATGCTGCTTTAATTAAATAGTAATAAAATATATTATTATTTAGGTTTAGTTCCATAATTTCTAATAGATTGATTTCATAAATTTCATATATACAAGGAGATGTATCTCTTCTATATGGAACTATTAATCATATTTCATGGATTATTTATTTTGCTATTCCAGGTTTAGGAATTTTTGGTCTTTTTATCCCTTTCTCTTTATTTTTTATATTATACATTAATAGATAATAATTGGATAAAATAAAACTCAGAAGACATATTTGCTATTTATTTAATGAATATAACAGTGAAAATTATTATTGGGAATCAATTAAATTATCAAAAAAAACTATTATCATTATAATCTTGACATATTTTGAAAGCGATATTTTTTTAAAAGCCTCCCTTTTAGGATTGTGTTTACTAGTTTATTAATTAGCAGCAGTAAAACAGAAACCATATATAATTTCAAGTTTAAACTTTTTAGATATTCAAACAGGATAAATTTGCTCAATAACTATATTCATTGCTGGAGCTAATTATGTAAGTGAATAAGAAAATAACTCAAATTTATCAATACTTTTATAAATTTGTATTGTGTTACTTTGTATAAGATTATGTTACCCATTTATCATTCAAATTTTTACAGTTTATTTTAAGAAATATAAAATACCTTTTGTAGGATTAATATACAAAATTTCTAGATTTTTAATGCCAAATTTTTTTCTTACTAAATATTTGAACAATTAACTCAAAAAATTAAATTCAAGAAAATAACTTCTGAAAAATAATTATACAAAAATACGTTATCATTTAAAATCATTATCAAAGGCTTAAAGAGGACATCAAAAGTAATAAACAAATATAAATAGGCAATTTATTTCATTGATTAGTTCCATATAAACTATCAGGTATCCATAGACTATAGTAGATGTAGAAATGAATAAATTGATTAGTCCTTGAATGGAAAATATTAATATTTGGTATTTAGAAATTATAGAGATTAAAAAATTGACTGTGATACCATAATTATAATATAAATTTAATTACATAAAATGGTTTTTATATATTTAGTTTTACAATATGGAATAGAGGATTCAATTTTATGTCTTAAAGGGATTTATTATGATTAGTTAAATATTATGTATCACAAATAATGAAATTAAATATAAATAAAATATAAAGAACATTATATATAAATCTAACAAGCCAAGATTCCTGTTCAAGTTTTCAAAATTGTTTTTCTGAATCTTAATTAAAATCAAATTTTAAATTAAAATTCTTTCAACATAAAGTCATATACATTAATTTCTAAAATTTTCCTTATGAAAAAGTTACGAACATTGGTTAAAAATTGTTAATTTCACTCAAAAACGTTAAGGAAAATACCTAGGTGCTTTTAGACCCTGGCCATTGCTTTTATTTTTCAATAAAAACATAAGGAAAAAAGTGGCAAAAAAGTTGCCTTTACTTTTTAAAAAAGCTTGGGGAAGTTTGGGGAACCACTTGGGAGAGCCCCAACCGTACTTGGAATATAATTATTTTTATAATTACATGTAGGCTTTACCAAACCCAAACCCAACCCAAAAAAATTACCATTTTTTGATTGTAGATTTTTTTCTAATATATTTTGCTAATGTTATCAAGTAATATTTTTTACATGAAACTGATTCTCAAAAACATTTCGAATATACAGAATGAATTTTTTCACAAAAATATGCTCTAGTGATTTTCAGTTTGTTTTATCTCTTGTGATTATTAGGGCGAACAAATTAGATTTCCTATATATTAGGAACAAATTAATTAAATTTAAATTTTTGACTAAATTTTTAGTTGCATTTTTTTTTGAGACTCTTTGATTCTTCTTTTAAATATAGTTCAATTGTTGTTTGTGAGCAGTTTATTTTACCAAGATCCGTGTTTACTTTCCTTATATTTTTACTAGTTAAAAGATCCTGCTTGTAATAATATAATCCTTTTGATAGCAGACTATTAAAAATATATTATGTGGGTTTATATTCTTCCATGGATATTAACTACAGATATTGATATTAACTTGCCTAATGAAATATTTATTAACCTTAGATATATGATAATGAAGGAACAAATTCAGACAATTTGATTCTACAGATTCATCATTTTTATATAAAATCTAACATTGTGCCATACTCAAATTTGATTCCAGTGGAGAAAACAAATATATTCTATTTTTGAATAAACAAAATATTCCTAATAGTATCTTTTTCATAATTATTAATCTTTTGTATATCTCACAAAGAAATTCTTTTGTTAATTATGTATTATCTTATTATCATAATGAGTTAGTCAAATATAATATAATATAGTTATTATATTCAACAAAGGATAATCGCCTTAAAAGTACTGTTATAACTACTGAGTGAATTATTAACTATTAACATTAATTAAATATCTTAACAATATAAATACCTTGCTAATAGGATAATTATTCAAAATAATCTATATTTAATAATAATCAATGCTAATGAGAATACCTGTAATAACCACTAGTAGTTCCTAAAAGAACTATCCTTTAAATAATATATTGTTTCGAGTTTATCCATTTCTGTAAAGAATAGTTTAATGATTATTGAAATAACACAAGTCTATAATCATTGATATATCAAATGGTATTGTTATTAAGTTTATTAAAAATCATCCCATTAACTACGCTTTACTACAATCAATCTCTTACCAAATGTAAATATAATTATGTTAAATAGTAGCAGAAAATTATGCTTTAATCTACTAGTTCTAAATTGATATATAAGATATATTTGGATATGCCAGATGTACAAGTATTTTATAATAATACTAGCAATAGACTACATATTACAAGCTTGTTAAATTCGTGATGATATTTAGATATTAACAATAATGGGTCTAGCTGAGAAAGTATTTTTGAAATACGATCGGAAGTGACCTACTAAAATATTTATAATATTAAATTTATGTATTCTTAAATAATATTACATCTCATTATCAGATATACAAGATATACAGAAGATCTCATAAAATTATACACAAAATTGACACCAATACAGACACTTTCATTATATTTAATCAAAGTCATTAAAAGATGAACCAAAAAAGAATATAAAAAATAATGTGGAAGAAATATTATCATTTATGGCACTTAGATCTTGTGCTGACATAATAATGGAAAATGCTGGCAGTGAAACTGGAGTATATTTTGATTATTTGATTCTGATTATCTAATACATAGTAACTATCTTATATTGTTATCTATAGTCGATGAAGATTTGATAATAATATTAATTCTATCATGATAATATAGAGTATTTCAATTTACATATTTAGACGATAGAGTATAGTTCAGATGCTATCAAGTAAACATAAAAATGTTAATATTCAGATAGGAGAGATAATACTAAAATAATGGTGATAGAGCCTAGATTTCTGCTTCAAGTAATTAAAATATTTCACTGTGGTATTGAAGGGAAGATGATTTATAAAAATGAAAATTTGAACTAGATAAATATTTGATGTACATGATTTTGCATGAAAATGAAATTATGATTAAGAATAATATTTGGCATCCTCTTTGGGATTATAGAACAAATATACCTTTAAATTATAAGAAAGTCTATGTCTTTCTCCTTAAAAAAACTATCTCATTTAATCCTATTCAAATAGATAGCAAATATAAAATTAACATTATAACAATTTAACTGAAATTAATAACAGTAGTAATATACAAGACAACTCTATGGCCAATTATTGGTAATAATATTAAAATGAGAGAAGTACTCTATAGTATTTTTGTAAGAAAAACTACAAGCATTTAAGATATTACTGAAATTAAAGCAAAGAATTCTCAAATATATTGCATGCCTTCAGTAATTATAGAAAATATTTTCGATACAAACCAGATTTAGTTGATATTGCAGTTGTTCTTATTAAACAAATACAAGAGTATGATTGTTTCTAAGCTTTAGTCAATCTATTATATTTATATCATTTCCTTAGTGTATTTTAAAATGATACAGTATATTCCTATAGATTAAATTTTTTACTAGATAAATTGAATAGAGAATAAAGATTTTTGAAGAGAATCTATAGAGAATTCTACCTACTCTATATAATAATCTTAAAGCAATTAAATTAGAAACTAAACTATACTAGCGAAATGGTTCTTGAAAATATATTTAGCTCAATTTAAATTCGCAATGCTTTTCAAAATTATGAGATAATATCGTTTTGCGAAGGAGAAATCTATTTATTCAAATTTGCAATTTGTTATATAAAATTTTTTTAAATAGAATTAAAAGTAAATATTACTATTTATATCAATTAGATGAGATTGTACGTATTTTAAGTAATTGTAGGTATAAAAACTAAAGAAGGAAAAAGACACTATTTAGAATACTTGTATTATTTTAGCAAGAATACATTTAGGAAATTATGGAAATGAATTAGTTAAGATAGTTTAATAAGTTTATATAAATTAATACTTATTATAGAGAAGATTCAAAGGAAGAACAATAAATTTTTAAATAAAATTATATATAAGTTATGTAATTTCATGTTTTAAATAGTTTATAAATGATGAAAGTATTTAGGTATTATAGTATATTTACTTAGGATTTACTCTTAATAAATTAGATGTAGTGTATTATAAGTGAGATCAGAAGAATTTGATCATTAAAGATTATCTGCTTTGTTTTCTGAAATTGATTTCAATAAGTTAGAAACTGTTCTTGGGAATGAGGAATTAGTGATTTAGATAAAACAGTAAGGAAATATATTGAAGTAATATTTAGTGTATAAAATTATACTTTGAGGCTGCTTTATCTGAAGATTCAAACAAAAAAATAATAAGAAAGAGAGAGAGAAGATAATTATGATTATTTAGAGGATTTCAAGATAGCTGCTAAATAAATAAAAGAAGAAATAGAATAGATTGGAAATGCTATTTATAAACAAGGAGAAATTCCTTTGTAAACAAATGAAGACTTAAAGTTGTTAATGGTTTAATTTATCCTATATGAATATCAGAATGTATATCATTCTTATAGAATTAAAAGCCTGTATATGTATTGAGTATTGATTTGAAGCAAAGGTTTAGGATATGCAGCCAGAAATCATGTAAGAGATCAGTACTAAAAAGTGTTACAGGTCATACTGGTAGAAATGGATCATCAATGAGTGGTAGAATAGAAAGATATGGTGAATGACTGTAGGAAAAAATATCAATTATGGTTAATAGGCAGAGAAGATGGTATAAATATATATTTTGACTTCATAAAATTATTTTTATAATACAATTTAAATATTATAATACGATTGATAATTGATCATGGAGTGACATCATGAAGGCATTGTTTTAAAGGAGAGTTTGAAGCTATAGGAATTTTTTATCGTGATCATAAATAATTCAAATCATACTATGTTTTTGATTTGCAGATGCATTTGAATACCAAGTTGGTATAGTTGCTGTTGAAAACTAAAAATAATAATAAGAAGGAGCTCCAAAAATAAAAGTGCTTTGAAGCAATAAAGAGTATATTGGAGCACCTGCTAAAACTTAATCTAAAGATTCTGATAAAAAATTTATCAATTATGCTTTTGATTATTTAAATTAAATAATATAAAATCTTACTCTACCTCTGAATGAGAAAAATCTATATTTATAATCTAATAGCAACTCTTGCAAAAGAAATACGGGTATTCATTTATTTTTTTGTTTCACAAGATTGATGTGAGTACTATTAACAATATTAAAATAGGTGGACCAATCAATATTTAACACAGTACAGTAAAATTGAATTTTATCTGAGGATTGCTAATGTGCTTTTCAAGATGACTACAGCAATGGTGAAAATAATAATTTCTGGTGGTGTAATTATAAATTAAAAACAATACATACAAGACTTGTAAAATAAATTAATACAGAAAGACTTTGACTCTTGATTAATTTTTCATATCAAATACAAAAGGTATTCAAATAGTCCTAGAATTTATAGAAATAGTATTATTTTATTGAGATTTCCAAGAGTGAGAGAAGTCTTAAAATATTTAGTTTAAGCTGCCCGTTTACCAGGATCCCATATCTTGCCATATGTTGGTGATGATAGAGAAAAGAATTTATAAATATGTTTTTTTGTTAATGATATAATTGGACAAGGATCTTATATGAAGCTTATAGAGGAGCTAATTTAAAATCTGGAGATATTCCAGATATCAAAATGTTGAGTAAATCAGTCAGATTAAAGAGTTCAAATACTGAATGTTATGAAAAAAGAACAATAATTATTATATTTCTGAAGAATACTGAGGTATTGGCAATTTTGATAATTAAATATATTAAATATATTTCATACTTCTAAAGACCATAAGTTTTGAAGAACTTAGAATTAATTAAACATCTAAAATGGATAGAAGAATATGGTTCAAAAAGCTACATGGAAAGGATAGCTTATATAAGGAGATGTAATAAATTAAGATTGAAATTGAGTTTATATTTAGATTGTAAAAATAAATTAAAAATAAAGTAATATTATAAGCTTATTTACAAGCAAAAATATTTATAACTGAAGGAAATTTAATATATTTTTCAGTAGGAAATTTTGGAATGATAGAATCAAGATTTTTATAGAATTTATGGGGTAGAAAAAGGAATTAATTTAATTAATAAATTTAATTATCTTTTAAAATTACGATCAGAATGCTTTTGAAGAGTTATTTCCATATGATGATAATAATGTACAGTTCAAATTAGATTGAAAAAATGTAAAATCTTTCATATTACATTTTCTGACTAACTAGACATCATGAATTAAATTATATATTATATTAATGAATTTCTAATTCTCATAGGAAATGCCAAAGTTTATGTAAAAATAGGTACAATTTTATCATGCCAATTAAAGTAAATTAATTATCTATATCAACCTATATATTGTATTTGCACTTCTGTTTGCAAATCAATTGATCGAATTCTTTATTAATTATTACCTAGAAGCTTTTTGATGATTTAAGATATTAAATTATAGAAGATATATTAATCTTAAACTAGATATTGAATTCGATTCTAATACTTCACAAAACTATTTAAATTAAATTGTTTATAAAGGAAAAACATATTCTATAAAAATCATAAGGTAACTATATCTTTTTTATTGAGATTTTATTTCAACATCCTTCTAATCTTTTTTAGTTGCCCTCTTGTATAAACTCACATGGCGTATCCTATTTTTCGAATGTTTTACATAATTAACATCACTTTTTTAATATTTGCTGTGGGGATTAAAATATATAATCACCAAAAGTCTATCTTAATAAATGTGAATGGTTTTAAATATACTGGTGAAAAGCAATCAACTCAAATATAAAAAATTAAGACTTTAGAATAATTAATGATTATCTGTTGTAAAGAAAACATTGGAGAATATCTAAATTAAATATTTAAGTTCAATCAGATTAATATGATAGGTGAAAAGATAGTTCATGAAAATTATAAGTTTATTTTTATAAAACTTACTAATTTATGTTAGATAGTTATGCTGAGTATTTTTGACAATTATATCATTCAATAAGTTTGCTTGTGAAACTATCGCTTAATTAATTATTTACAAAATGTGGTTATAATAGTGGAAACAGAATATTAGAGAATTCTTATAATTTAAGACCTCTATCCATTTCTTTTAGAAATATCAAGCGATTCTCAAAGTTAAATTAGAATATAAATCTACTTATACAATAAGATTTTGATCAATAGAATAGTATGCAAAGAATTAGATAGGTAATATGAGATTATATTTATAGTACCTTATTTGAGTAAGACAATAAACTTGATATAAATTAAATTATTTAATGAGATTTGTATACTGAAAACTTAAAAATGATAGGCAGCGCTCAGAAAATAATTAGAACATTTATTATAAAGAAAGAAAAGAATTTTTTAATAAATTTCTAAGTTAGAAAGCCATTAAAGAAAAGTGATAATCAAATCAAATAAATTTATCTTTACAAATTAGATTAAAATAATACTCTAAGAGAGAAAGAATAATGGAAAAATGATATAAAATTATAAATTAATTTTGAAGACTTACAAAAATACAACTAGAAATAATACAATTTTCAAGCAGAGAACTAGTCATAAAAAAGTATTATTTAGGAAATGTAGGTGAATGTATAAATTTTAAATAATAGTTCATTCAAATGAGAACTTAAATAATAAAAGGAAATTAAGAATTAGATTTTATCTGTATGAATGCTGAAAAAATTAAGTTTTTAAAAAACAGATATTAATTTTAAATTCATAAATTACTATATGGAAAATAATCTTTTTAAACCAATAATTGAATTATTCATAACTCCAATTAATGAAATATTTCGAAAAAAGATAAATGCATATATGAGCTTGAGAAATAATAAAATGACAACACAAAAATATGTGATATAACACTTCAATTGAGTCTAATCAAATTTATTGTAATATTCTAAATTTAAATCTCATTAAATCTATAATTAGAAAACCAGATTTTTCACTTAAAATGATAGAGAGGTATTAAGAAATAACAAAGGTTCTATATTTTTAGGCTATTAAATATTTGAAGCTAAGCACTAACAGAATGCTTTTTAAAATAAAATAATCAATTAATTGTTTACCTCTATACAAATTCTAATTTTAACTTCCTCATATATTCATTATTAAAGACAGTAAATTATATCTTCTATAAAAAAATAGAAATCACCATTCAAAAATCAAACTGTTCAATGAGTATTACAAAACTCTTCATTTTTGGGATATGTTTTTTCATTCTGACTTGAATTCTTAAAAAATCTAGTTAAAAAGTATAAATTTTAAGGGTTAGAGCCAACATTTTTAATTTTATAAAACTTAATAATTATCAACTATTGTATAAATATTCTTACCCATTTAATACAAGTTTCAATCATAGTGATAGAAAATAAGGTTAGAACTTAAAGAAATTAATTAAAATAAATAGCTTATTCAACACTAAATAAAATGGATAGATAGATTTGGGAGAGAAATGTTAATCATTTGGATTCTAACATCTTTAAAATACTCTGAGCTAATTACTAAGATAAAAGATTTGGGAAATGAACTAAAAACTGGTGGGAATGTCATAGAAAATTCTTATAATGTATCAAATAATTTTATAGAAAAAATAATTATAACCACTTTTAATTTTTTTATAAATTATTACTTTGAATAATCCAAAATAATGATACTTGTTAAAATAAAGATTTAAGAGAAAAAGAAATAAGTGAAAAATAGAATAAAAATAACTAAAAGTACAATATATAATAGTTATAATGCTTATTTGGACTAGTTATTTAATTTTAAGCTCAATAGTTTTAGTAATAGTAATAAAGTATATGATTAATTTATTCATCATTTGTTTTTCTCAATAAAATACTTCCTAAATTGATTACATTAATTGCTCAAAATTAATATTATTTACAGAAATCTTATAATTAGATAATATGTAAGTTGCAATTTAACCTGAAGATTTATCTAAATATTTAAGGAACACTGGAGAATATCCTTATTATGATAGATAATAAGATACCAAACTTCAGTCTAACCATTATTCTCCATCATCATTCTACAATATAATCTTCTCCTTGATTTCTAATTTTAGATGATTGGCTTTCAATTTCTTTTAATCTATCAATATATTAGGTATCATGAACAATCACCTATTGTCACTGCTATTTCTTCTATTCGCCTCCAATAATGATCCAGTAATACCATATTACTAAGCAGGCGTCTACTAACTTTTTTTAAATAATCAAGTTTATCTTTTTTCAGCTAAACTAAGCCAATCTTTTGAAGTATTTCATTTGGATTTATTTTTAGTAAGACAATAAATTTCAAGTTGTTACAATAAAATAATTTTCTTGTTGAAAATATTTATTGATTCTCTTAACTCTTTAACCTATTAATCATAATTTGTGATTTGAAATATAGAAACCCAGTTTTATATATATTGGCATTATAAATAAAATACAATTATTCTCATTATTACTATATATCATAGTGATTTTAAAATAATAAATCTAATTGGTATTTTAAATTAAATACATTCTTGAATAGGTTTTTTCTTTTTAGCTTTCTAAGTTTAATTTATTGTAATTTATTGCACAGTTAGATTTACTAAATTATGCTTTTTTGAAACTCTTTCTATTTCACTCTATTATAGTATAGATTCATTAATTCTATAAAATAAGACTCTAAAGCTTTCTAACTTATAAATGTCAATATATTTATATCATTTATATATCTAAAATGTTCATACTTAAATTTAAAATGTTTAAATTTCTCTCTGAACTATATACAGTTCTTTTACAAATTTAATTCAATCAAATATTTTATAATAATCTATTATTCTATATTGTTCTAATATTTTTGATTTATCCAGAAACTTAAATATTTAAATAATATAATTTAATATAAGAATCCATCATATTTACTTCAATTTTTGAATTCTGTTACGCATACAGCCTTCTAGTTATTACTAAAATTAACTTCATATTATGACATATAAGTATAGACTACTTATTTGAATAATAACAAAATTTTTACAACTTAGAAAAAAAAGAATATTTTAAAACTTGCAATCTAGTTTCTTATGTTTATAATTAGATTATTATTGGATTTATTTTTCTCATAAGTTATGCAAAATTTTATAAAAATCAACATATTAAAAATTGATTATATTTTTTATAATCCGTTCTATAAAGCAGTATCATTTTCTAAAGGACCATTTATAAAACTAATGTTTAAAAATGATTTTCTTATTCTTAAATTAATTCTATTTATATAATATTTCTTATGAATTTTTTTATCCCATCTTATCCAAATTATTTTATTTTATAGTATTATGTTGTAAGATCTTTTTTAAAAAAGAAGCGTCTCATAATTTGTCTATTTAATAAAATCATTTGGCTTTATAAATTTTGGAAGATTAAACCAAAATTTGCGATTTGTATTTCTACAATTTTTAATTAATAACAGCTTCTTATAGTTATTATTCTGATTAACATATATATATAATATTTTATTTTTTAATTTATAAAAGTCTTTATCAATTTAAAGATAATATTATTATCAAATTTATCGGATTTTTTTAAAGAAACTAATCCAACTAGAATTACTAACATGTATTATTTAAATGATTAAAAAAGATATTCAATCCCTAAATAAAAATTAAAAATTATACCTCTTAGAGCTTAAAATAAGATTTAGATTTATTTATTGAGTTTCCAAAATTGATTACCTGGTAAGACATTTTTTAAAGTAATTTCTCAGTAAAATTTCACTATATGATTTCCTTCCCAGCAACTTTTAATAATCAAGAAATTATTTATTTTGTTAAAAACTAAAACAATAGTCCTCCATTCGGCTATTCGAATTTAATTCTCGATAAGATCCTTGAAAAAACATTATAATTTCTAAGAGTAACCCAATAATTATTATAATTTTATATATTAATATGAATAATAAATATCTTAAGTATTAAACTTAACTTAAAGACAAATAATTGTGAAAATTAGCATTAGATTAGTGTTGAGATAAAATTAAAAATTTTTAAATCATATAAACTTTTGTATATCTTGAATCACTAAAAGTATAGAAGAACTAAATCCCTTAATTGCTTAAATGTAAATAACTTATGATTGATTTATTTGATTTTAGCCTAACTCTATTGAATACCAATTAGTTATTCCAGATCTCAACTTATATAATTTTTCTCATCGATGTTTAAATTATTATTATTTATAAAATGCCTAAATATTTTATTTTTTAATTTCAAATTCCTATTGCTATTATAGGAATAACAAATTGGATACAGTGGTTCGTCACATTGTTAAAATCATAATTCTAATTTTTATTTGATGAAAAAAGAGTAAATTGAATCAATTTTATTTTAGATATTCTAATGGAGTGATATGACAGGATAATAAAAAGCAAAATTGGATAGCCACAGTCGAGCTGTCAACTCATTAAGTTTCTCACGAGATGGAACTACATTATCATCTGGTGGTAATGATATGTCTATCTATTTATGGAATGTTAAGTAAGGTAAATAAAAAGCAAAGTTTGTTGGTAATCCTAGTACTGTATAGTCTGATATGCTTCTCACAAGATGGAACTACTTTAGCATCAAGTGATGATAACTCTATCCGTTTATGGAATGTCAAGTCACGATTTAAGGTCAAAAAGGATGATCACTCCAGTTATGTCTACCAGATAGAAATACTTTAGCATCTGGTAGTGGTAATAACTCTATCCTTTTATGGAATATTAATACAGGTTAATAAATAGCTTAATTAGATGGTCATTACTATTCTCTCCTATCAAGCTTCTTCTTCTCATCTGATTGAAACAATTATAGCATTTGGTAATTTTAATAATTCTATTCGTTGTTGGCGTATTATGAATGGAAAAAAAATTAAAACTACTAATCAATAATATCAATAAGTATTAGATAAATTTTAAAACAGACCGCTTTCAAAGTGTGGTAATAATTTATATTTTAACTAGTTACTTATCCTTAACTTTTAATCTCCAAATACTTAATTCTATAAGCATAAGGTGCTTTCATTTTTAAAGGAGAGTTTGCTAATTATTAATTTTATGATTTTCAACCATTATTAAAATCTAAAGGATCCTAATTTTTGGAAAAATGAATAGATTATTCTTTTGCTACATAATTTATTTCCTTGCCTTAACAATATTTTTTATTTTTAAACAGTAACTTGTATGGTCAGAAAGATAATAGGGTCTCTCAGCTTTCGTACAATATCTAAACATTTTAGTGTTTTTTTTGTGATAATGTTATTTTCCTTTTTTTATCATTGTAAGATAAAAATAAAATTTTTTGTAAAAGTGTTATAAGTTTGTCTACAAAAACTTGTAGTAACAGCACTCACATAAGATATGAAACCACAACCATAAGTTTAAAATCGTTTTATTCCTTTTATGATATTATTTGTTAAATAATTATATATATCACTGATTAGAATTATAATTTTTGATTATATGAACTTAATTATTTTTCAATTTATTATTACATTCCAAAATCATTGAGAAATACATTACAAATAAATATATTACACTTCTTAAGAGAATACAATAAAAATATATTAATATCATATAATTAATTATTTATGAATATTTTTCATTTTATTATATTTATAATTATGCTAAATTAAGAGTGAGTTAGAGTAATTCATTAAGAAATTTTTTTTTTTGCATCATAAATATGATTGGATAAGTTTATGATAAATTTTTAATTCATTCTCTCTCAATACTAATGTAGCTTACAAATCTGTCTGTTTACATTCTAATTTTCTAGGTAATTTTATAATAAAATACAAATTTAACAATAACATTTTATATTACGAATACATTGAGTTTCAACATACTTGATGTAGAGTAAATTTATATAGTAAATTTCATTCTTAAAATCTTTCATTTTTCCATCTACATTTAAATCCTTTAACTATTTCTTAAATATAAGTATTTTAGAAAAATTTCTTTCAATATTTTCTTAACTCTCTTCATTATCTCTTATGAATGATCTCTTTAACAATATAAATTATTAATATATTATGAATACAATACAATCTATTACACAATTGCCTTTCTCATTATACATTGATGTCCAAAAGTAAAAACTATTCTAACAGATTCATCTCCACAATAATTATTTATCTTTTTCACTTAATTAATTTTATTTAAAGATTAAAATTTAATAAACTATTAATTTCTTTTTTAAATAAACTATAACAAGTAATAAAAGCTATAATATCAGACTCTTATCTCAAAAATTTCGTAATTTCTTTTGACAATAGTTGAAAGGAGGTAATGGTTCTTAACAAAGTAGAGTACATTTTTGTTTTTAATTATTTATCAAAATAATCAAGGTAAGTAATTAAGCAAAGAATTTTAAAATTATCTATATAAAATTAGGCATTACTGCAGTAATAATTAAGATTAGTTTCATTTGATAAAAAAACGAACTACAAGACAATATTTATCCAAAAATAGGTGAAAATTTTGAGGAAGCTAAGATATTTTTCAATAAACTACAAGTTAAAATAAAATTTTAATTTTGAGTGATAATAAATTATTTACACGTATCCAGGAGTTAATAGAAATCTATAAAAGATTCAAAAGCAATAAAACACCTACCTATCATTATTCAGAATAAGAATCATATTTAGCATTCTTACAAACAAAACAAGAGATGATTTCTAGTTTTAGTTGTTTTTTAAACCTGTGAAACCATGAAGGCAAATGATTTTTAACTTATAAAATGCAAATTTATTTTCCTAAAAATACTCATATGTGCCAACTCGAAGAATACTGACAATGTATAATTTATTAATCTTAAACTTTCAAGTATTCCATAGAAAAGCAACACTCTTTTATGTATTTTTTTTTATTCACTATAAAACAACAAGTTTAATATCATTACTTTTTAAAGTAGAATATAATTAAGCGAAACATGGAATTCGTTTCTTTTTAAAATATATATCTGATATTTCAATTATTAACAAAATAAAGAGATTCTTTTAAATTCATAATTTGATTATAACAATTTCATCAAAAGGTTTGTTTAATATGTGAAACAAATATAATAAAAATTTTTTGAAGAAGATTTTTACTATGGTTAGAATTATGCAAAAGATTCTTTGATTTCTAAACGATATTTCAATAAATTCTAAGGATTTTATTTAAGTTTACATTAGAACCATCAAGTAAAACTATAGCTTAAGAATTGCTAAATAAAACAATATATTTTTAATAAAAATCCAAAAAATCTACTATTATGTGTGAGTGGAATAAATCTTAAAAATTAAAATGTCAATTATTTTAATGAATCTTATTTATTATATTGAAGTTTAAAATATGATGAGTTTTCGTTAAAAACAAACTAAGTTTAGAAATGAAATTAATTTAAATAAATAATAGTTAAAAGTACTTAGGGAAGTGCATTTTCAAGTGGTATAATTAAAAATTAGCAAGGTTTAAAGTTTGATAAATTAAAATAAAGACTTTACATTCAAACAGAGAGAATTCTCGTGATGATAACATATTGATTTGAACTAATTCTTATCTAAAAATTCTAGAACGTTTCTTATTAAAGAGATCTAGTCTATTAAATTAATCAAAGGTTGAAGCACATTTTTTTTATTTTATAGTATTATAGTCATTTCTAAATATTTAAAAAATTAATTCATCTACCATCTATTTATAAATTAGTTGCAGCGATGTATTAAATATTATTCGAAGGATTTATAAAGCTTAATTTTATAATTTAACCAACAGTGTTTCAAATTTGATTTTTTTCTTGATGAGATCAATTATGAGGGCACATTAGAAACTCACAATAAATATTAAAATTCTGATTATATGGAAGTATTAGGATAAGTAGATATAAAGTGACTAAGGGATATTTAAGTAAAATAGTTTAAAAAACAACGGAATAAAAGAGTATTTTATCAGATAAGCTTCAAATACTGATTTAATTAGGTATTTTTATTTCCGAGTATTGTTAAGCAAATGATCGTAAAAGTATTTTGTATTTTCTAGGATATGAAAAACTTAATTTCATTCATATATTATAAGAGTTTTAAATATTAATTAACAAGAATAGAGTATTCAATAAATCAATTAATAATCTAAAATCCCTCCAAATTGACTATTAATAAAAGATTGAAATAGATCCAACTTAAAATCAAATTAATGAGCAAAAATATTTTATAACTTTTATAGAAATTATTTCAATCAACAATTTTAAAATAAAATTTTTATAAAAAATGTTATTGTATTTGTTGTAATAATAATTTTAATATCAACAATTACTTCTTATTTAAATTAAATAATTAAAAATTCAAACTGTCTGATGGATTTGACAAGAAAAAGTAACTCTAGCTATTGGGATTCTTTTTAATTATAAATTCCTTTCTGTTTTTTGTTAATTATTTTATTTTTAAGATTAATCCTCTTCCTACCTTTTTGGAACATTTCTATTAGCTATTAATTTTATGAACTTTTATTTGATAATTAATAATGCATTATAAAGTTCGAAAAACATAAAAGATATCAAAACGCTTACTAATAAAGATATTTGAATCCAACTAATAATGACCCTCTAAGTATATTAAATGTAATGAGATAATAAATTCCAATTTAAAAATGTTGATGCCGTAAAAAGAGTTAAGGATGTTTCCATAATTAAAGTTTTGAGGTGTTCTTATTAGTCATCTAATGGTTTAAAATTTATTACATAGATTAAATATAATAAGTTAATTAGGGTTAGAATCAAAGTTTACAATTCTTGTTCATGTTAATAAAATACCAGAATCAAGAGAATAAGTACTTTCTTTATTATTATGAAAAAGTCTTTTTTTTTCCTCCAAAATTAATGAAAACTTTATTTTTTCCAATTCAATATTCCAGTTATCTGAGATAAAATAAAAATTAAAGTTGTAATTATTATTATTAAAGCTATAGACAGCCGAACAAAAGTTTTATAAAATGCTAAATCATGATAAATGCTTATTTCCAAGAAAGCCATGAAAATTAGATCCCAACTACATGCTAATAAGGCATTTTTAACTAAAGAACCATTCGTTCTTATAACTTTAAAATAAATTTTTCTCTTCTGTTTTTGCAAAAAACGAATGAATTTAGGAAATCTTAAAAATTTATCATTTACTTCAAGATTATTTATGATCTTTATGGTAATTAATATAATCAAGTAAACAAATGAAAAAGTACCAAAAAGAATAATTTCAGTTCTTAGACCTTCGGTAATATTAGCATTAATTTCATAAAATTGAAACTTTTCATATGATTCTAAATAAGGAAATTCTAGGACTTTAGCCATTCTATTTAATCGAGTTATACTATTTAATAAAGATTATATTGATATCAATTCACTCGATTCAAAATAAATGATTAAGGTCTATGGATATTAGACATTAATAAATTTTAGATATGATTATTATTGAAGGGCATCTAAGATACCCCAAAAAGTTAGTGAATTACCTAAAATAATAAGTATAATCGAAGATCCATAAATAGAAAAGATTGAAGCTTTACTAATTATTTAAAAAGCACTAGCAAATTTACCTTATTCCTCAGTCATGTAATTCGGATAATTTAATTGTATATAGTCTATCGTATTTTTTAATGGAGCATCATCAATACTGTATAATTATTCTGTTAAATTGACTTTTAAAATTGGTTAATAATTTAAATTTGTTTGAATTTCAATTTACAGAATGTATTATACATCTGATACAATTAAGAATTAAACAGGTTTTATATCCTTAATAGTTATATTAAAAATGGTTTTATTTAAATCTAAAATTTCTAAATCAAAAGTGTCTTTATAAATTACTTGAGATTATGATTAAACAGGTTGAGAAAAACTGATTTTAACATATTAATATTAATTTTTTTGCATTAAATATTCTGTTTTGAAAATAGGGTACTTAATATATGTGCAATCAGTTCCTTATTTGCAAATCCAATCAAATTCTATTTCACATAATTGAGAGCATCCATCTCTATCATCTTAATTCCCATCATCACATTGTTCTTCTAAGTTTAGAATACCATCTCCACAATTATTGATACAATTATTATTAATGAGAAGAAATCCTAAATTGCATGCAACACAAATTCCTTTTAAACAATCAGAACAATGTTGAGGACATGAATATTAACATTAGTAGCATCCATCAAATTCATTATTGTTGCCATCATCACATTATTCATGATCAGCTTAAATAGAATCTCCACAAATAGGAGAGCAAATATTATTTATTAAATAAAATCCATATTAACAAGTATCTTAACAAATTCCTAATTTGCAATCTTTACAACCAATAGGACAAGAATATTGACAATTGAAACAGCCATCAAATTCAATATTATTGCCATCATCACATTCTTCATTTTCTTAAATAATAAGATCTCCACAAGTAACAGGAATTTCATAACAATTATTGTTTATTAACATGTAATTGTTACTACATTCATAGCAAACACCTCTAATGCATTCTAAACAATTAAGATCACAAACACATTCTTCAAGTGTATAAATAGCATAATTATTATTACCACAAATTTCTTAACATTAACCTAATATCAACATTTATCCAGTTTAACATTGATAGCATATATTTTCAATGCAAATATTGTATTATGGTTAACATCTGTTATTGATTTCAGTCTAAACACAATGATTATTCTGTAGTAAATAATCTTTATTGCATACTTAGCAGATACCAAATTAACATTATTAACAATTACTACTACATTGAAACTTACATTCATGACAAAATTCTGATTCAATATCACATTCCTCAGTATTAGTGATGAAATTATCACCACAAATTGATTCACATTGATATGAAATCCAATTTAAATAGAAACCTTTGCGACACTCAATAACAGTTTTATAATCTAATTCATTTCCATTAGTTTATAAACTGATTTATTATTACTATTAATCTAAATTAATAATTCTTAAGCATATGAATAGATTATTCTAAAAAACCCATCCATAAAAACAATTTAGACATATCCCTTTATGACATAAAGAACATCCTTCAACACATGAGTATTTACAATTGAAACAACCATCAAATGGAAACAAATTTCCATCATCACAATCTTCTGAAAATTGAATTATTTAATCTCCACATAATATTTATTCTAAATGAATAATTTTATATACCTATGTATATTTGAATATCTCTTATTCCAAAAGACTCATCAGTTGAATCTTAATCTAAAGTATTCAAAATTTGAACTAATGCAAATGTTGATGAATGCATAAAAGTAACTTCTACATTTATAGATACTTCTGGGTAATAATTTCCACAAAGACTATATTAATATTGATTAATTAATGATAGCGAAGCAATCCATTTTATTTCTCCATCAACTTTTAATATTATTTAATCATTGATTTCCCAACTATCAACTTTTAAGTACTTAAATTTTATTTTCATTTTTGTATGAATTGGTAATGAATAAAAATTCTTGGAAATTATGGTGTCTTTACCACAAAGACTTTCTCCACAAATGATTGGCACAGCTAAAAGCTTTATAAAATTTTTTACATTTGCATTTTTTTTTTTTTGCTACTTATTAATTGTCAATATTCCACCCTTCTACTTCAAATAGGTTAGGATCAATTTCTGTATAGAAGGAGTCAAAAAGCACCCATACTAAACAATCTGATTAATAATCATCTTAAGAACAAATTAAACATCCAGATGGGCATTAATAAATGTAAAGTCTGAAATTCCTAAAACCCCAAGATTCCTTTTTTATATAAAAAATATACATCCCATGGATTAGAATCCAAAGTACTTGATAAGTATAAGTTTGTTGTTAATCCTTTATGATCAATTTCAAATTAAATATCCTTGATTTAATCATTAAAATAATCAATTCCACAATAATTAGATTATCCTTATTCTGTTTTATACTCAACATTATAAGCCAGCTCTTAATGAATCAATACTATTGTTATTTAAATAATTTACATATACAACGTGAATTCAATTTTTACTCTATAATGTGGAGGTAATTATAGAAGCTTCATA
>CAJJDN010000083.1:373857-404127 GCA_905182985.1 Paramecium sonneborni | reverse complement strand
TATTATAAAATGAATTTAAACCATCAAAGTATGTATTTAGATTAGCTAAACAACCACATGAATATTTATTGAATTTAACTAAATTAAGTTTGCTTTAGTACGAGTATTTTTCATTTTACTTTGATAATAATAAAAATAAAATCTCAAAATAATTAAAAAACTTTAAGTATGATAATTAGAATATTAAGGTAGTGAAAATTATACTTAGTATTCAAATAAAATAGAATAATAATACTTACTTAGCGCTGAATATGTAGATTAGATTTTCTACAATTTATATAATTCCTAAATTTAGTGTATTTAAATATTTTGAATTATTTTAACTTCAGATTTAGATTTATAAATAAATTTTCTCTATTAATATAGAAATAGAATTAATTGATTTTTAGAAGAAAAAATGTCAATATAAGAGGAAAATACATTTATTTTGACAGACAACTTGAAGGTTTAATGTAAATTATAAATCTAGCAGGATACAACACTGATGAGAATTTCAATCTTTATCTGTAATTTTATAGTGCTAGTAAACAATTCAAATAAATGAATAAATTTTCTATTACAGAATTACATGAACAACTAAACATAAAACTAACAAGTATATAGTTAATATTTATTCTTATTATTAACATTCAATTATCATCAAATAAAATTTCATCAAGTATCTTATTCTCTTTAATATCCATTTCCATCCATCTACCAATTTTTTTGCCATTTTTATATTAACCATCATAGATTAATTAGTGGTATTTATGGAAACTTTCCGAAAACTCAATCCAATTTCCAATTTTAATTCCTTTACCATCTTCATCATACTATCCACCGCCACTAAAAATTAATACATCAAATCTCTGAATTTACCTCTATATTCCATCATACGTAATTTCCCATTTACCAACTTTTTAATTATGCTTATATTCTCCTTAATAAATTATTTCTGTGTAATTATTAAATCTATCACTCAATTCAGTCCATTTACCTATTTTTATTTCATCATCCCCTTTATTATATGTTCCACCACCGCTAAAAAAAAGAATATATTATTTTAAGTATACATCTTTTTATTTTTCCATCCTTTATCATAAGAATTATACCAAATATCCCATCTACCAACCTTTTTATTATTTTTATATTCACCAACATAGGTTACTTAAGAATAAATAAAGAACGCCTCGCTCTATTCAACCCATCTTCCAATCTTAATCTCATTCCCTTCTTAATCATATAATCCCCCACCACTAAATATTTTTATATTATTTATAATATTCAATATTTACATTTATTTATTATTCCACCCATCATCATATTCGTTAAACCATATATTCCATCTACCAACCTTTTTACCATTTATATATTCACCATTATAAGTTACTTACGAATCTGTCTTATACGTTTTATTAAAATCAATCCACCTCCCAATCTTAATCTCATCACCAACCTCATCATATAACCCACCACCACTACAAAATTTTTACTTATTATTACATCTTCTAATTTCCATCCCAATTAAAATAACTCTCCCATAAACCAATCTTTTTACCTTTTTTATATTCACCATTGAAAGTTATTTATGAAAAATAATAAAATCCATCGCTCTCTTCAATCCATCTCCCAATTTTTATTTCATCATCGCCTTCATTATATAATCCACCACCACTAAAAATTTTTTTATATTTTAAATTACATCTTTTTATTTTCATAGAAAATATCCCATAAAGCAACCTTTTTACCATTTTAATACTAACCATTATAAGTTACTTAAGAATTCTTATTAAACCCATCTCTCAATTCAATCCATTTACCATCCTTAAAACCTTGCTTATTGTATGATCCTCCTCCTCTATTTAATTTCAGAATAAAATTTACATCTTTCTACCATTAAACACGTATATCCATATTCCGCATCTTTAATTTTTAAGGTATGATCCACTTTCATATACTTATACTTATACTTTACCTTGACTATTTCTGATGACATAATCATATTTACTTCATATAATTTCTATTTAATTCTTTCCATAAACCTTATTTCAATCCATCGTTAGAGTACAAACCACCCACATTATTTAAGATCTTCCCATTCCATGTAGCCATCCATTTACCAATCTTCTTATTATTATAGCCATAATTTCCTAACCATTACATTATTTATAATTGTTCTAATTAGTAAAAAAAAGCTCAAATAATTTAAATATTACTTATAATAATTTAATAAATATTTTATATTCATATTTAATAAAATTGATCAATAGCTGCTAGAATTTATTTATTTGCTTGATTTACGCAATTTGAATTGAACATTTCTATGAATAAATGAAGATATTTAGGCTTTTAGATGAATACTGTTTTTGATTTTGATTCATTATAAAAAATAAGAATTTTAATAATTTTTTCATTTATAAATTAGAATTATAACTAAATCTATTCATAAAAAATGATCTACGTTTTCATTCATTTTTCTTTTACAGACTTTTAAAGGGTTCACACGAATATCAAGAATATTGAATGAATCATAATAGATAAAGACTTTTATTTTCATTCTTATGGTTTAATAGATTGGTAACTATTTTATTTTATCAAAAATTAGCTTTTTATTAACCGTGAAAAATATCCGAATTGCAACAGCAATATTAGAATGTTTATTTAAAGTTCAGATGTTTAGTGTGATATGATAGTTGATTTTGTATTTTTAAAGATTATATTTAAGGCTATTAAAAAATTAAAATCTATTTTTTTCAAAAGATTTAGTTCGTTTTGATTTAAATTCATCTATTTATATATACAAAAAAAATTAATCAATATAGAAAAAAATTATAATAAATTGGCAGCTAAAATATTAAATATGTTGATTTGATTCTATTAGTTTTGATATGTTTCGATGATATGGATAAATTTATTGTGTTCATTTTCCTTTCGAAGAAATATAAATATATTAATGAACACAATATTTAAAATTATATATTTTAAATTTCAATTGATCGACAAAGAGATCTTTTTTAAATATTTAATTAATTATCAGACAATTTAAAATTTCAATATCAACAACGTAGCAATTATTCATTCTTAACTCCTTCCATATTCAAAAAAATCTCTCAGAAATATTTTATCAATTTATTCAGAAACTTTTTATATTAAACATTTTATATTCAGGATTTCAGATTATTTTTAAATCCCTTAAAGCAAAATTTGATATTATTTTGATAGTATATAGATTTGGAAAAATATGTAAATAATTTTTTGAAAATTATTCCAAATGAAGATGGAAAAAATTGTTAGTTAGTCTTTAAGGAATTTTTCAACCAAAATTAGAATTATCATAACTATAAATCTATTATATAATACGTAAAAACATTTAAATCTGATAAGCATTCACTCTAAAATTGAATCTAATTTAAGATACAAAGATTAAAATTGAGAATGATTTAACAATAAAGCCAAATCAAGAAATTCAATAGATTTCAAGTTATTAAGCAATTTAATATTTAATAAACTAAAAATATATTATTTTAGTCCTTTTATCTGTATCAAAATAAACTTATTGTAAGCATTCTTAAATATTGTTGATATAATTAAGTGGGTTTATAGTTTAAATTTTAGAACTTAATTATTAGATAAGTAACAGCTTTAGCCTTTGAATGCTATAACTGAGATTTTTGTAGATAAATTAAGATGGTAATTGATATTTATTATATTTATACAACATAAACTTAAACATTCATTTCTATTAAATATTCTGATAAATTTCATAATGAATTATAATTTTAATTGTTTATCATTAGGGCAGGTAAAACAACTAAATCTAGGATTTTACAAAATTGATTTAAACAAACATAATCAATAAGTGAATTTTAATAAGATAATACTATTTTAATATTAAATAAAGATAATTTAATTTCTAAAGACAAAGAAAAATAAATCTAAAAATTTTTATCCCCTTCAAAATAAACACCCAATAAGAACTTGTTCCTATTCAATTATATAATTAAAAATATCTGCTCTAATGTATTTTCAAACTTCTAAATATTATGTACTCTCGATGATTGGATAAGGTTAAGCTCATAAAGTGTTTAAAGTTTAGCATAATCTAAGTTAAAAAGTATTTGCCATCAAAATAGAAAAATATCCCATGTAAGGTCAAATAGAGAGTGAGATTAAATTCCTTAAAGAATTGAATGAAATAGAAGGAATCCCCAAATTGATTCATCATGGAATAACTCCAGAAAAAAAGTATGAACTATTTAATCAATTTAGGAGTTATCTTATTTTGCCACTTCTACATTGTAGCTTACAGGATTTGGTTAAATCTTAACAAATATCCTTATCTTGCACTTTGGCTATTGGATTAAGTCTTATCGAGACTTTAGAAAAAATGCATAAAAAAAGCATCTTACATCTAGATATCAAACCAGAAAATATTATGATATCACAAAAAATGCAATTAAATTCAGAGAATAAACTTCTCGAGCCTGGAGTTATTTAACTTATTGATTTAGGTCTATCTTAATCAATCGAAAATTAAAAATTCTAAAAAAATATATTATTTGGTTCCTTAAACTTTGCAAGCAGAACATTTCATAAAGGTGAATAATTAGGATATAAAGATGATTTGGAAAGTCTATTTTATGTGTTAGTCTATTTGAAAAATTGTATTTATAATCATTTAATTAGGTAAATTACCATGGTCTTAAGAATCTTCAAAAGGATTTAAGACTGTGGATAATAAATTGATTGGAGAAATGAAAACTTCCCTCTTTAATACAATTACATTATCCTAACAATTCCCTCATGAATTCTTTAAATTTATGTCTTACATTGATGAACTCTAACCTAATTAAATGCCAGATTATTCTTTCATAAAATTGTTGTTTATAAAAATGTTACAGACAATTTCTATAAATCCAAACTCGAATCAATTATTGAACTATTCTCCAATTTAAGCTCTTAATCAACTAGAAAACTCGGAGACCTTAGATTTTCCAGTTAAAAAACATCTTTTAAATAACGATTCAATTCAAACATAAATCCAAGAAGATATCCTAGATACCGAGCATATAGTTGTACATATATCTGATAGGATTGGTAAATATAAAACTGTTTAAATCAAATCAATCTCAGATATAAAATTTGAATGATCATTATAATTTTATTAATTAATGATTAATAATTTCAATTATAAATATTTATTTATTAATATTTTTATCAATTATGCTATAAATAATAATTTAAAATATACGTCTAAATAGCTAAATCCATTTGAATAAAGAATTAATTAAACAAAAATTTTCAATTAATCATAATATTATTTATTTGGAAATCTTTTATTACTTCTAAATTTTAAATATTATCAAAAAAATATTCCACTTTTTTAAAATACTTATTCTAATTTCAATGTTATATGCTGATTTGAAGTTATAGAGAGTAAATATCTTAAATGTAATTTATCTTATTAATTTAACTAACATCACACTAATCATAGAGAAATGTTAAACAATTATAATTTATCTTATAATTATATCATTTTTTTAAGGAATAAGTTTAGAAACTATCAAAATCTCCAAAAGCAAAAGAATTTCATCAATAAAAATGTTTGTATTATTCAATTACCGCTCCACAATTGATAAATCTTCAAGATTCATTCCAATTGTAACTTTAAAAGATATATATGAGGCTCTTAATCTAATTTATGAAGACGTTCATAAAAAATCAAATAACTTCATTAGGAAGACTGATGATTTGACTTGATCTCAGAGATTGATTAAGTATTTATATTGATTAATAAATTCAGATGTACTAAATATTTTACTGAGGCTTATTATTCAGAAATCATCTATTTAAACGAATTATATTAAATGATTAGAAATAATATAATTTTTTTATTCCTTATTGATTCCAACTATCGCTGAAATTACATAGCTGATATTGAATTCAATTATTTCTTAGTATTTTAAATTGCAGATTATTAAAAATGTATGTCTTATTTAAATCATCTAATAGTAAAGGTATATATTATTTAATTTATTTTAAGAATAAATATTTTGATAAATCTTAGTTAAAATTATGCTCAACTTCTTTTAAGATTGTTAATTTACTTTAACCATTAAAATAATTAATTTAATTATTGGTTGGTTTAATGAAATGTTATTACATATATCAATGACTTCAGATATATATTCTAAGTTTAAGAATATAAATTATAAATAATAAATAAGATTTTTTCCAACTGAGGATGATGATTAATTAACTATAAATTTAGCAAAAATTTTTGAAGATGGGGTCATTTTTTTTTTTCAGCATTTTATTTTTCTTATGTTAAACAAATTATTGAGGAAAATATGTTATGCTTTCTGTATTATATATTATATTAATTAAATAATCAAATTTATCAAAAATGAGATATTAATATCATTTAATACTTATTCATACTTTGCTTCTCTAAATTATAGTTTGTGAGATAAATTAATGTCTTAAAATAATTATGGAACCTGATGAAATATTTACTACAAAAAAAGAAAGTATTTTAATTGTAAATAGTGATGAACATGATTATGAAAATATAAATTTAGAGAATTACAAAATCATACAAGAATCATAAAGAATTAAAAAATATTAAAAAGAAGAAATCATCTATGCATAGATAATATAAATAAATGGTGCTTTTTAAATTTTCAGCAAATTATTTTGTTAGTTTTCAAAATCTGAATATTATTTTATCTCATGTATAAAGATTGAAGATTCAAAATAATATGAAAATGACAATGTCATAGAATAAAATACATTTTAAATAGATTCAAACATCAAAGATGATCATACATGTGAAGAATTTTAATTTGAATAAAATTCTGGATTCATATTATTTTGCTTCAAAGATTTCTATTTCAAAATATATATCATTAATTTTGAAACCAAAACATAACTATTAGAATAGGTTAAGATAGAGAATAGCATGTATACATTGTGCAAAAGAAAAATTTTCAAAAAATCTGACCATAATTATATAATTGCTTTCATTTAATGCTATAATTGGGGAGTATTTATTTATAATAACAAAGAAATAAATATTGTTCTAAATGAAAAAATAGTAAATAGTAATTATTCTTAACAAATTAACTTTCTTGAGAATTTTGAAATGTGTTAAAATCTGTTGATTGCGCTTCTTACAGAAACTAGTTATTATCTATTTAAAATTGATTATTAAAACGAGTTTGGACTATTATTTGTTACAAATGATCATTTAAATTCGTTTATACTTTCATAAGAGAACTGCTAAATAATATATAAAATTAAATGGATTTCCTCCCTTAATAAGACAGTAATCTAAAATAATAAATATAGACAAGAATTTGAAGGTACCCTTTTAAATTTCAAATTGTTTTTGGATATTCTTTTTGTTTAAACTAATAACTAACTTCACGTTATTTTTAATAAAGAATTAAAATAAGTAATAAATATTAATAGCTCAAAATTTTATTTTGGTATGTAAAACTTAATATATTAAATTGATTAAGTTGCTAATGAAATAGTATTTTATAGGTTTTCCTTTCCCAGATGTTACATTTAACCTACAAAGAAATATATACACCTAATTGTGAGTTAATCTTAAGCTTTTAATTATCCTATGGCTTGCTATGAAATTACTTATCAAGCAACAAATGCCTAATTAATTTAAGATTATGGTCTTAAAAATAATTGCGAAAAATAATTTTTTTTCTTATTTAGCAAGAAATAATTAAATTTAATTAATGATTATCAAATAAATTTACTACCATTAACCTCTTCTAATTTAAAAATCAGTATTTTAGATAAATCACCATTTAACTCTTTTTGTAGAAATTTAAATGATTAAGTCTACGAAGAATAAACCTTATTATATTAAGGAAATGATAATCAATAATCATATTCTTTATTTAAAACAAAAAATTACATTGAAATCAAAAGTTGTAAAGAAAAATTTTAATTTAAAATTCAAACTTAATAATATTAGGTATTATAATACCGAAATTCAATCCTTTTATGGTAGAAGGATAATAGAAAATTAAAATAGATTAAATTATAAGTTATTCAACCATTAATTATTGAATATAAATTCAAAAGTGAAATTATTAATATTCTTTAATTTTAAGACATAATTATTATATTAACTAAAAATTAGGATGAACTTAAATTGTTTGATCTGTAAACTTTAAGTGTTGTAATCATTGATTAGAATATTTAAAATATTTTGCATAATTTAAATCAGAAATATCTTTTAGAAAATTAGCAATATGAATAGTTTCAAGTATTTTATTTTTCAAAATTTAATTATTAAGTAATTCAATTATTTCAATATTTGATAATTTTTATTAACTCCGAAATTATTATGATTGAAACTGACTTTATTTAGATAGTTTTTACTAAAATAATCATAAATAGTAAATGTTACATATTGGGAATACATCTTATTAAAAATTAAATAATTGAGTAAATTTTTAATGGGTATTAAATATTAACTTTAAAAAAAATTAATCTAGATAATTATGAAATTATTAGACCACTATTTTACTAAATTGATAATGAATATTTTGCGATTGCTACTCGAAATTCTTCAAAAACCTTCATAATCGTATTTGTCATCTAAAATAGATTACTACTAAAACAAATTAAAACTATTGAAATTGGAAGAGTTTAATTTTTTTTCTAGGACTAATATTTATTCTTTTATGATTAAGGAGACAAAATTTAAAAATTCAATATGAGAGATTTTGAGATTTCATTAGAAATCAATTCCTCTTGGCAAAATTCACTTATTAGTCATGAATAAATTTTTTTTCAAGTTATTCCGATAGATACTAAAGCTGATAGAATTAATTTAGAAATCAAAATTTAGATCTATAATGAATGCTTTTAATTATTCTAAAAAAATAATCATGTCCTACTAAAATATAAAAAAGAGAAAAATTTTAGAATAAATATTAATGATTATATTTTTGGTCCAATTGATAATATTTAAATAATAAATAATGATAATTTTTCAATCAAAGGACCATTGTTACTTTCTGAATAAATCAATAATAATGATATTCTCGATGGAATTAAATTAAAGAGTATTTATTTGGGATCTGTTTTACAAGAGTTAGAAAATGTAATCATATTTTAAACTAAGAATAACTCAATAGTATTATTCAGATAAATATAGGAACATTTCTATAAGAAAGAAGAATAATTATAAAATATAATTTCAATAAATGACTAATCTTTATTATTTTTATTTCTTAATAATAATTTTTTTGAAATAAGAGGAGTTATTTATTCGATTAATGAAACAGCTATGCAATTAATTGCATAACCTATATATGAAATAAAAATAAAAATATCTCCAAATTCTAGCTATGAAAGCATGAAAACAGGAAATTTAATCATAATTAAAGATTCATTCACTTTACAATTATATTAAATTATCCAATCGAAAATCTATTAGATCTAAAATTTAATTAATATAACAGAAATTCTTAAAATTAAAGGAGATAATCAACTATATATATCTCTCATATATTAGGAAGGAGGATAAATATTAACATTTTAAATTCTCTCCTTAGATAAGAGTCAATTTTAATTGGAAGGAGTAGCTGAGCTTTCATAGTAAACTATTGATTTTGCTCTTAAAAATTACATTCAAATAAAAACTAACAAATATTTAAATAAAGACTACAAATTAAATTTATTAGAATGTACAATTGATGGTGAAAATCTATAATTAACAATTTTTCAGAGTTTAAGGGGAATGTCAATCATTAGTGAAATTTTAATATAAAGGAAGAATCTCGAAGTCCAATTCAAACCAATAAGGATTTTAAGAAATTTTGAGGAAGAAAATCATATGGAACTATAATATTTTAGTAATCATCATTTAATTTTAAAATCACACTCTTTTATTTACTTTTATGATTTAAAAGAATCAGATATTTTAGATTAGATTGGAAGACGTTCTATACTCCAATAATACATTTATCATCAAATAAATACTACTCATTTTATTGTTTTTTAATATAAGAAAGGTGGCATTTTTATTGGGGAGATTGGTTATCAAATTACAATCAATGATGAAACTTAAAATAATGAAACGTTTACATTATTAGCAGAAAACTAAGTATCATCAATATCATTATAAATATTTCTTTAAGTGTCTGATGAGCAGAGCTATAACAAAACTGCTTTCAGAATACTCTTTTTCATATTTGCATTAATATTGATTATTTATTATTTTATTCGAAGAATGTAATTAAAGAAAAAATAGATAAATAATTAAAAGCACATTTTTATCTATTAAAATAATTCAGAATCATGAAAAGATGAATAATTTAAGAAATACAACTTTATTATATTTAGTATGTTTATATAATTTTTTTTTTGTCTACGATTAACTAAACATATGAAATTTTGAATTATAAGCTTCTCAATTTATAAAATTTTCTTATAATTTTTGGCATTGTTCCAATACTAGCATTGTATTTCTATCATCATTTTTTCTTAAATATCCTGTTTTGGTTCAATTTAATAGAAATATACCAAAATTAAATTATTTTGAAATTATTACTTATATTCACCAAAAGTTAATGGCATTAATGAAAAGTCATGCTAAATTTCAAGCTCAATGACTTAAAAATTATTAAAGTTATACTTGTTCTTTTTATTAATTTTTCCTTATAATAATACATGATTTAAATTGTTGATAAATAAGTAGTTTATACATCTTCTAATAAATGATTAATAGCTTGGATGCCATATAAGATATATTACATTTCAATTAAATATTAATTTATATGATAGATATTTCCTTTTTGATATCTAATTATACTTAATATTTTTAATCATCATACTTTTTTAATAATAATTTTAATCCTATTTAGAGAAATCATAGATTAATTTAAATAGTACATCAAATTAATTTTATCTAACAATATAAATTGAATTGTTAAAATTATTATTTTTATTTAATTTTTATAAATCATTTAATAATTTTTCACATTTTTTTGTTAATTCAAATGATTATTTCTTCTTCAAGCTCTTCATAAATTATTTCATCAATATACATGATTTCTTTATGAAATAATTTTTAAATTATTAAATTGGAATTTAGTTAAAATTCGATATAAATCTGTCAATAATCATTGTAGGAAGTAAAAATTTAGTTAACCTATTTCAAAACCCTAATAAGAGAATACTTGAAAATAAATTACAGTAAAATTTATGACCCTAAACTATCTTCTTTACATCAGGAAATAGTTCTAAATTATACATTAAACTCAGAATATTTCCCATTTTCACTTAAATCATAAATCTAATTGATATTCAATTATGTTATTTCTTATCATCAGCGATATTACATTCAATTTTGCTCATTAAGTTTAAAAAAACATTTAAAATTTATGAAATTCATAGATGTGATTCAAACTTAATCCTTACATCTAAAAATAAAAATAGCACCTTTAATAAGTATATGTTTATTTATTAAACTCTTATTAGTCATATTAGATATATAATAATTTATAAACCTGATATGGATTTTTCGACAACATAGTTAAAAGAGTTTCATCAAAACCAAATATAACAAATCTAATTAACGTAAGACACATAAGAGATCTTGATTATAAACTCTCAATTTATTATTTTTCGTGGTTTTAGCACCATTCTCCTTTCTGTGCATTTATTGATATTATGATTTGATTATACTACCAGTCGCTCAGACCGTTTAGACAGAAAATATCATTAAATTATTTTGGCATAAATGTTAACAAATCTCTACAATGTCCATGTTTTAGTCCAACATATATTTTTCAAGCTAGTAGCTCATTTTTTAAAAGTTAAACTTAACCAGATTCCTAAATGAATATTGATCAAGGCAGCTAATGTAGTTAATTGCTATTTAGATAATTAGCTCGAACAATAAACCTCAAACTTTTTCTAGAGTATTTAATTTTTTAATATAGTATACTCAGATATTCAAGTGTTAATATCCATCTAAGATAATAATTAAGAATTATATTAAATTTAAATAATAGAAACATTATTCAACTAAATGGCAATAATACGGATAGAAAAATATCTAGTCATTTTATATTTTTTGGAAATCTATTAAATATATTAAAATTAATTTTGAAAATGAGTAATCTATTCATCTTATTAATAGAATTAATACTATATTTTAATGTTAAAATGATTTATAAATCTTTCATTAAATCCTTTTGGTTAGATTCTACTAGTACTTTGCAGTATCAAAGATTCGAATAAAAGTTCTTTTTACAATAGGGTATCTTATTTTCTGTTTTTGAAAATTAGTCATTGAAATTTGGCATTAGTAAATCGACTATAAAAATATGGAGATGGATTATTGCATTATATTCTCAGAAACTCATGATTAAGTTTATCAATAAGGAATAAATCAAATGCTATTTATTATTATAAAGATTGAAGCCCCAAAATTTTTCTTAAATTAATAGCACATGATTTTTCCTTCAAAGATAAGCTTAATCATGAGTTTATGAGAATATAAAAGATGATAATGTATCATCTCCAATTAAATTGAACAACCATTCATAAGGAGAGTATATATAGCCACGTTTTGATTTAAATAAGCAGATTCTCTTTATTATAAACTTTCTACCAAAAATCTTCTGCCTTAATCCATCTCTCACACCTAAATGAATATTTTTCAAGTCCTTGATATTTTCTTTGTTTTCTATAATGTTGATTTTAATAATCAATTTGATTCTTAAATGGTATGCTTTATTTAAAAATCACATTTATTGAATAATTGACATTTGATCAAATCTACATAAACTTCAGTATTATTTTATTTTATTACGATAGTCAATCTTCAACCATATATTATGATTTTTGTTTAAATTAATTTTCTTTCTCGTTTCAATTAGTTTTTATTTTCTATGATAGGTTTTTTGTAGTAAAGTTAATATTTATTCTTAATTATTAAATTTCAATCCATTATCTTTAACAGTTTGCTCGATATTATAAATTTGATATTAATTATCATTTATCTTTGTTTGTTACTTGTTAATCATATTATTAAGTCATTTTTTTATAGAGTTTTCACTCCTGATCGAATTTGACAATATGTTATCGATTATCTAATCAAGTTAATTATCTTTTGATGATAATTGCTGCAATTCCTTATAATTAACTTATATTGTTATTTTAACTAATTAATTGATGTGGATTCTTAATTAAGTTTTTACTCTCAAGTAATTGCCATATATTAAATTTGATCTATCAATTCAACAATCTAACTAATACATTTAGATTTTAATTATGATTATAGAGATCCTTAAATTAGAGGCATAAAGTTCGAATTCTTTTTGCTTTTTAATTTTTTCTGTTTTTAATTTTTATTTAAACTTTCCAATCTAATGATTGGATATACTTATCGAAATTTTTCATCTCTATTTTATTTCCTTCAATTCACTGTGTTTTAGTATTTATCATTTATTGATTCATTAATTGTAATAATTTTCTAATCTCTATTTTGATAAAATTTATGAAGGACTTGATGGATGATTATAATTGTTTTAGATTGATGAGTCGGAGAGAATTTCTTACTTATTTAGCATTTAAGATTATGTCTTTATGCTTAGAGCATCTCTGTAGGTTCATTATGTAGTGTCTTATTTTTTTTATTGAATTTATCTGTTAGGTGCCGTGTGCATAAGTATTTTTATCTAATTTATTACTTCAAATCTACTGGCATTATCTCATACTCTGGGTTTAATAAACATTGTTTTCGTTTTCTAATATTTGCAAAAGATATTTTGTTTTTCAATTAATTGAAATTTTATCATATTAACTTGTATTTTAACCAATAAATATAATTATATTAGTTAGCATAGTTAATAATTATTTGTGGAGTTGCTGTATATATAGAAATCAATAGTCAAAATCGAACTGTTTATACTCAGTAGATGAAACTACTTTATAATCTGATTGTGTTTGAATCAAGAGATATATGGAAAATGATTATAAAATTGTAGTCTAATAAAGCATACTATATGGTTCATAATTAGGAATTCAAAATTCATAAGTGAAAAATTGGGGTGACATTAAATGTAGTTTAAGTATAACTAATGTAAGCCTAATTTATCAAACTCAGGAAAGTCTGGTAGGCAAATAGAAAAAGAATCCTCTCTTAAGTTAGCTTTTCTTTGTTGCTTTACTTATTTGAAAATAAAAACATTATAGATTATATAAAAATCTTCAAAATTGTTTCATTCGATATATTCTTTATTGGAAATCCCCTTGTTGTCAATAAAATCTATCTATTATTGATACTAGATATGATTATAATAGAACTCATAAGTTTGTGTAATCATTTTAAATTTTTTGCTTTGATGTAATAACAAATGTTATACTGGATTAGAGATCATAATAAGAAGAAAGAAGATCACTACTCCAAAAATTAATCATCATTAATTGGATTTAAATAAATTGAATTAAACTCATAAGATTCTGAGAGGATAGAGAACTTGAAATAGACGATTAAATTTAAAAAAATGAGGAGTTTAAAAAGAAGAAAATTATAAAAGTAATAAAATTAATTAAAATAATTAAATGATATTTTAATATAAACAATAGAAAGCTTATAAAATTGTTTGAGTTAAGTAAATTAAAAATGAAACATAGAAGAAGAAAATGACATGCCTCATAGTTAAAAACATGAGAGAAGGACAAGAGATGCCAAAGCAATCATAGAAGACAACCAATTGTCTCCAAAATCACTTAAAAATAAAATAAAATCTTGGGCTAGTAGGAACAGGAAGGATGCTCTGAGAAGATTTAAATTGCAGAGATGAGACCAGGGTGGAGATACACCAGTACTTCTAACTGGTATAAAAATTAAAGATCCGAAACCCCCCTAGCCAGTATAAAAATTTTGGGGATGATTATGATATCTGCATCCAATAAACATTATACATTACATATACTATAATTGAGAGGGAGAAGGATTTGGATCAATTTTTGAAATATAGTTATTGAGTAGTTTAATTATTAAATTCTATTATATTTTTATGATTTTTTAAATTTATCATATAACATTTTAATTAGAAAAAATAATATGCATAATTTAATAACTTTAAATTTAAGTTAAAACAATCACCCTAATTATAGAAAATATTCTTAAATAATTCAAAATATTTATGTATAAATTTTAACAATGTTCATTTTAAAGCTCCTTTTTCAACTAACAATTTTTAAAAATTTTCATTTTCGATTGTTTGAAATTTTGATTATCTAATGTTACAACGATAAGCTTAAAGGAGAGGACTTTTTGATAAAACATAATAACAAACAGGATATTCATAATTTTTTAAGGTTTATTGGTCTATCTTATATAATAAAATTGAACCATCTTCCATTCCAAGTATAAATTGATCTTCAGATAAAGTAAATTATAATTTCTTAATTTAAGAATTAAATTAATTCAAAGTAAATTTTAATTCATTATTTTAAGAATCAAAAATATTTAATGTTTTATTTTCAATTTTACAAATATATTTACAAACTTCTAATTCTCTTTATATTGAATTGAAATCAAACGAATTTTCATTTTCAATAACAGCCACTTCTTAATATTCTGATAGATTTTCATCAATTATATCCCCAAACTTACTAAATAACCTGACTGTTGTTGAATTTAAAAACTATAATGCAGATGCTTCAATTGGTTTTACTAAATTTACTTTTAATTTGATAGTATTTAAATTAGAAAGATCCCAAAATCTAATTGTATGATTCCTTCCTAAAGATAATAATGAGTTTCCATTTTCTGAAAAAATTAGGATAGAAGAAAAAGATTATTTATGAAAAGAGTTTCCTTCTAATGTTGCTATTTATTATTTTGATGTTATATCATATAATTTTAGATTTGTTTTGAATTATATTGCTGCTAAATTAGTTTTATCACTATATCCAATTGAAAAATGTTATAATAATAAACCATTATTAAACTATTCTTCTAAAATTGACACTTAATCTATCTAAAAAACAAGTTGACTTATTTGAACATCCCAAAATTAATAATCTTCAGACCAAATAACTATATACTTTTCATCTTTTATAGGAAATATCTAAAGACTTGATATTTATCTTGTACTATTACTATTATTATAAAATTAAAGATCTTAAATAGTTATCAATGTACAATCATTATTTATGTTCCATAATCTTATTTTTTCATCGATATGACATGAAAATAAAAGTTTACCATTACCAGAAAATGTCATAGATAAAACTTTTGTATTTTTAAATGATAAATGTTGTAATACTGATTCTTTTTATTTCTTCTCCATTGACCAGATAATAATAGAATAATCTTTATCTTCTATAGCTAATCTCTATGAAATAGGACATATTGCTATTGTTGTTATATTACTTAGCTATATTCCTTCAAAATTTTCATTTATTAATTCAGATTTATTGTTTGTTCTAATTACTTCTAAAGGATTACTTTTTATTAATAAATTTGATGATAGAATAATTGATCTTGATTAAACATTCAAATTTGATTAATTTAGTAGTTATTTTTATTTACTTACCTACTCTAAGTTCAAGATTAATACTTTAGAATTAATATACTTACAAATAAGCTAAGTCTAATTTATACTAAAAGCAAGATTATCATTAAAAATACATTATAATTTAAAGTGATGTTCAATAATATATTTTGTATTTAATTTCCAAATATGTACTGTTTATTCATCATCTAGAGCAGCAAAGTATTAACAGTTCATAGAAAAACAAAATGAAGAAGGGAGTCTTTTACCTTTTAATAAAACATCAATTTTTTTAAGTTCTATTAAATCCCATCTTATTATTTCAGCCTCTGATCCTGTAACTAATTGAAAACCATCTGAAGATATACTTAATTATTTAACAGAATCTGAATGACCATCCATTTCAAATGATTATTATAATGCTTTTAGATTCCATAACTTTATTATTTATTCACTTGTTTATGCTAATATTCCTTTTGTTGATATATTAATCAATTCTATAATAGAAGTATCACTTTTAAACATAGAAAGTAATTTACAAGATTTAGCATCCCATAATTTTATTGTTAGATCTACATAACTTGAAACAAAATTTTATCCATCTTAGGAAAATATTACTTTCTTACATTTAAACTTTTTTTCATCATCAATTTCTTCAAAACAAGAAATTACTTTTGTACTTTCTAAATCCATTAATAATGATTTTTATTTCCCTTAATCCAATTCTTAAATTGCTACTAATTATGATTCTTGATAGTTCAATGTTAATAATGACAATGGAGACAAATTCAAATTAATCTATTTTATAATCTTATTTTCATTTATATCATATTTAGTATATATTGAATTATTTGAAATTACTGTGAAAAAATTACTATTCAATGAAAAGTTCTTATGTAAAAATTAATTTTCTTAATTTGATTTCAATATTTTATCCAATTTAATTGTATCTAATAATGAATAAAAACAGATGTGATTTTCTATTCCGATTCCTATATATTATTAATTGGAATCTAAAATAATATCCTTTGATTTTTTACATTTATTCATTTAAATTAATTAAATAGATTCTAATTCTGATAATTTTAATACTGTTATAACACTTGAACAATAAATTACAATTTATTCTAATTTATTTGAGAATAAAATCTTTAAAGGATTATTGGGTAATTAAATAATTGCCAATTATTATATTGATTAAGAATTTTATATATCATATAAAACTAATTATCCTCCAAGTGTATTTTTACCAATTGCTAATTTTTCATTTCCAATAAAGCTAATTGAAATACAACAACAATTTTCTTCAAATTTCTATTCTATTTAATTAATTTTAATATTGTATATAAATGATCCTTTCTCTGTAGCAATTGCCAAAAGTGATGAATCATTAGAAAATTAAAAGTCTTTGTAAGAATTATTGTTATCTTACAAATACATCATATTTGGACTGTTATGATTTTCTATAATTATAATCTCAAAACTTAATGTACTTCCAATAACAATAAACTATTAATTATATGCTACTGAAATACAATAAGCATTATTTTAAAAATGAAAGTGGTGTTTTTAAATTTGATTGTCTTCTATTTTCAATAGAAACACAGATACATGAGATTAAACAATAATGTTTTAACTGTTTAAATAAAAAATTCTTTTCAAATATTAAAGATCTTTTAATTAAATTTGTTTTTCAATTAAAAAAGATTATTCATTTATTTTCCAAATTCTAACAATGCCTTTTTCACTTAATGAAATCATAACTTCACCATCTTAATTAAAATTAATATCTAGAAAATTTTCATCTGTCTATATACTTGAAATTAGATTAAATTATATAGAATTCCAAAATTGAATTTCTTTAGAATGTTAGCATTTAAATGATACAACAATTTATTTATTTGGCCAAAAAATAACTTTGTTAGATTCAATTTGTTATTATAATGTTATTTAATTTAATGGTTAGTCTAAATTAGTTATATCCCAAAAAATAATTGTTTTATCTAAACTACAGGATACCATTTAATTTCTATTACTTGAAAATGCCAAATCTAGAACTCTATTTGTATGTGTTGACAATTTAACTATTAATTTTTATTTATTTAAATCCCATAAACAAATAGTCATATCTAGACTACCTGAACCTAAAACTAAATTATCATTTGTAAATTTTAAAGATAAAACATCATCTTTATGTTCTTCAAATATACAGAGCATTTTTATATGATGAAGATTTCTTATATCCCATATTTTGATTTTAGGATTTTTTTCTTAAGGATTTTTCTTTTGAGAACAAGCTAAAGTATAACAATCATAAGAAATCTCAATTAAATCAACTTTAAATTAAGAATGGATTATAAAATAGTCTTATTAATCAGATAACTTTGATACATCATATAATTTCAATTATGATGTTGATCTTAAAGCAATTAAATTTCCATCATTTGAATAAGATACTTATTCTATATTCTATTATGAATCTAAAGAAAATATTAATTAAATTTAATTTAAGTTCTAAATATTCCAAAATTCTAATTTCTTATTCTCTCCTCCTGTTGCCAAGATCTAATTATCTTTAGAAAAGGCAACTCCAAATACAGGTTTTAATTGTTTAGGAAGTTCTAAAATTTCTTAAATATCTGTAATATCTTAAGCTTTCCAAACTTTAATTGGAAAACCACCTGTTGCTATTAATTAATAATCAGAAGATATTGTTATACTATAAATTAAACCCTAGTTTTTTTCTTTTGATATATGCTTTTATTATTATGTTGATTATTGTAATATGTGCTATATTAACCAAAAATGTATTTAACCTGAATTTGTTTAGGCTGCTAAATATTTACCATTTGGAGACAATAATATGTCTATATAATCATTATTTATTAATTATTAATGACTCAGTTAATTCAAATCAATAGTATTAAACAAATATATATTATTTTAAGTAAGACATGCAAGTAAATTTTTAACTTTAGAAAATGTTATTGTAATTAAATTTTCATCTTTTTATAAATTTATACTTTATTTTTCTTCATCAGAATATACTTACCAAATATTAATAATTCCATCTTCACTACCTGAAATTAATGTGTTACCATCATCACTAAAAACAATTTAAATTATTTTTTATTTATGACCAATTAATGATGGTTTTTCTTTACAAATTAAGTTATTCCAATTTGCATTCTCTATTGTTGCACAATTTAAATTACATGAATCAATTGATATATTATCAAATTAAGAATTATTCAAATTACACTTATAAAAACTAAGACCATTTAATTTAGTATCAGAGATACAAATATTACTTAAATCTATATTATCTAAATATTCACCTAAAAAACTTAGAATATAAAGGCAATTTGAAGCTGATCTAATATACTTTTTATTATCACATTATATATTTGATAATTATGTTATTTAAATTAGTTTTTGTTTTATATTTTCTATCTATTTTATTTTAGGCTTTAATAATTCTAAAGTGCCAGAATAATGTTCAAATGATAAATTAAATTAATCCTTATTAAAACTGCTTTTATATATAATATTTTCATCAATTCTTTGATTCTCTTTTATAAAGATTTTCTCAATTAAATCTAATATATATTTGGCCACAAAAAATTCCTATATTGATTTATGATTAAATGAATATATATTACCTTTTGAATTAATCAACATACACTTTAGTAATAAAGTTTTATATTCAAAATCAACTTAATTTTCACTAAAATATGAATCTTCCCATGAGATTTCAACTTTCCTCTCTTCTTCTGCTTATTTGATGAATAATTTCCCTTTTTATTTATAATTTACTTAAGTAATTTATCTCTAAGACATATCTATAGCCAAATAAATAGAAAAATCTTTTAAGTCTAATAATACACTTTCTTATTTAATACTTTTACCAAGATCTTTCAACTTTTATAATTGCTGATTGTGATAAAAATTAACAAAAATTTCATAAAAATCGAATGCTGTATATTAATTTAATCTAAAAGCAGAAACAATAAAATTGGCATCTATTTTAACTTTAAAATATTTATTTGAAAATATAGTAGTATTGTTAATATATTCTAAAGAATTAGCAATTGAAAATGATTCAAAAAAGTTTTAATTGTCTAGTTATTCTACAATTGAAGTAAATTATTCTAATATTTCAAGTTCTATATTTTATACATTAGTCTAAATCACTTTTTAATTTTGTACTTCTTCCTCTTAACTCTAATTATTTATTAGCTTTTATAAAAATTTTTCAATAATTTTTTATGAATTCTTAGCTTCTCTTTTCAAAATCATAAAATTTTTTTTTAGGAGATCTCTAATTAAATTAGATTAAGAAAAAAATGATGACATTTTAGGTAAAACATAAACAATTATTTCCATCATAAATGGTGTACTTAATAAATGATTTATATTAACATTATTGATTACTTAACATAATTTCTATTCTCCCCATAATTAAAGAAGTTCTTTTTTTAAAGAGACCATTTGATTTGATTTAATAAAATTAAAAAATTCAACTGTTTAAATTTTTAATATAAGTTTTTCAACATCTTAATTTTAAAATAATACTTCTGAATTTTATTATTATAATATAATAGTATTAATTATATTTTCTAATTGATTCCATATTAATTTAAACTCATCTAATGAGAAATTTTAACCTTTTAATTATTTAATAAATTCATAAAACTTTTTAATAGTTCTTTTAACACTTATTTCAACATATTTTTTAATATACTATGAACTTTACTCTTAAGTAAATGGTAAAATTTCAATTTCTTTAAGAGTATCAATATTTTACCCATAAAACCATGTTTAATATCCAATAGAATTTAAAATTTCTTCTCTTGTAGTAATAATAATTTTTACTGTTTATCCTGATACTTAGAGATTGAGATCTTAAGTAAATCTATTAGAATGATAAAGATTAGTTCCAATAGAATCATATTTCATTTCATCATAACTTTCAAGTATAATAACAATCTTTAGATTTCCATTAACAACAGCCTCTTTAAATTCTCTTATTTAAATATTATCAAAATTATAATTTTCAGATTCAAGAGCTTATTCAATTAAATTATGATTAGGATCTTTTAATGAAGGAAGAGATACATAAATTGGAATCCAATTTGGTGAAATCTTATCACAAATCCATATAAATTCTTCAATATTACGTGATGCTCTACTCTTACCTGATCCAGCTTTCCCTTTTATTATCATAACATCTTTTTACTTTTCATATTCACTCCATAAAAATTCATTCACTTCTCCATCATAATTTTCATAATAATTTTTTATTAAAAATGTACTTAATTCTCCTTCCCTATTTGTCTTTTTATTACCAGAAATAGGATCGTATTCTTAAGTTAAAAATTATATATGAACTTAATCTAGTTCATTTTCAAGCTTTTATTTTAATATCTTCTACTTTCTTATTTCGAATAAATCCTAAAAATTCTTACCTCTTAATCTTCTAATATCATCTTCTACGCCTTTTATACTTATTAATACTTAATCAATAGATGATTTAATATTTTTTAAATCTTTACTAATCTCTCTTAAAAAAATTAAACTTATATCTAGTCTCTATGACATATCAGTAATATTATCTAAATAAATTTCAAAATTATCATAAGCATCTTATAGTTATTTCTTCATTTCATCTTAATTATCACTTAGAAGAACTTAAGTTTCAAGTTGTTCTATTTATTTTAGTCTTTATTGCATTTCACTTTTTAATTTTATAGAAAAATTTTGTAAATCTTTTGAGAACATTTTCTTCTACATCCTTATCATTTCATCATTTTTCAGAAGATTTCTAACACCTGAATGTTTTTCTATCATCCAAATTTGTTTTAATAAATTTCCACAAAATTCTTATATTACTTATTCTTAAACCATTTATTACATCTTAACCAAATTAAATACTAGTAATTCCCTAACCTTGTATGATGAATTTTCAAATATATCAAATACACTCTTTTCAACAATTATCTTTTAGTCTTTTTTTAATTCAATTAACATATTTTAAATAATATTAATTTTTCCATTCTAATCTTTAATTTCATTATCTTCAACAAATAGAGAATTAAAATTTAATACTTAAATCAAGGTAGATTTTTAATTCAATTTAGGTTAATTTTAAAGCTTAGTCATAAATTCTTCATTAAAAATAATTTATTCCTTATTATTTATTGATTAATAAAATTATATAGTTTACTTCTACAAATCCACAATTACTTAATTTAAACTTTTTGCAAAAGTATTCTTAAATTAACTCAATAATTATTAGTTTGTTTATTCATTTTAAGAAACTGTTTCTTTACAATTTTACTTGAATATTCTCTTAAGTTTTTGTGATTTAATTATTAAATTCTCTATAATTCTGATTTAACATTCGCAATCAAATAAATCTGTCGATTATAATTTTATTATTTCTTCTAAAGGGTTTTACTATTTATCATTAATTTAAAAGGAAATCTCTTTTTCATCTTTGCTTATTTCATAAAGATGACCATCTAATAATTGAAAGATTTCTTTTTGAATAGTATTTTTATCTTACTAAACCAAACCTATAAGTTCCAATTTTGTTTGAATATCTTATAATAATAATATTTGATGAGTTTTAGTTAATTCTTACTAATCCTTTTTATTTATTTCAGATAATTCTAAACTAATTTCATTTGATATATTGTTAAATTCTGTTACTTCATCTTTCGTGAATTCTAAATTTCGATACTTGTTAAATAGAATTTACAACTTCTCTTTTTTATCGATTATTAACTTTTTAATATATTAATTAGTATCATTTTAATTTTATCTTTCATTTTCCATCGTTCTTTTATTTGTAAAAACACCTTATAATTAATTAGATATAGATAATAATTTACTATGATGTACATTAAGAATCATTTTTAAACCCTTATAAATATTTAAGTTCGAACAAATAATAAACAACATTTTTTGAACATCAATCTTCTTTTGAATTTCAAATTTTTCTTTATATGTGCTTTAAAAATATTGGCAAATCTCAACAATTAATTTTGATATAATTTTTGGATTAAATAGCTTAATTAACAGTTATGCTATATTTTTTTAAGAGATAGGTTCTTTCATAAAAGTCTTGAATTTATTCTAATCTAATAAATTTAAGAAATTTCGCTTTATTGTATTTGTTTAGATTAAAAATTTATCTAAGTAATTTATTATATCTGTTAGGATTAAAATATTTTGGTTCAATTAAGATTCAATAGATATAGGTTTCTCTAAATCAGAATTAATATTAATTAATTCCTCTTATGAAATTGTTGTATACTAACAAATTTATATCCAAAATTAAGATATCGAATTAAAATTATTTAAAAATTCAAATTAATATTTTTCTTCTTTTTCTTTAATAACTGTGATTGTTGATTTTTTTAATATTTTTTGTTTTTCGTCCTAATTTGAATCTTATGTTTCTAAAAATACTTAGATAATAGAATTAATTTATAATTCCTTATTTGTTAATTAATTAATCTCATAAATTAAAAATAATAATAATAAGCTAGATTTTTTTATTTAGTTCATCAAAAATTTAATATCTTATCTAAGTATTTTGATTTCAAATTATTTATAATTCTTAAGATGAGAATTATATAAATTTATTTATTATTTCGCAGCTTCAAAATTATTTAATATTTATTCATTTTAGGACTTTAATTATTTGATTAAGCTTTTTATTAATTCCATATTTGATTAATCAGTTAATAATTAAATAAAAAGATCCTCATCATTTAATTACTCTTCTTTTTATAAATTAAAATTAAAATCGACATAGTTTGGCAATAAGAAAATATTACTTTCATTTGAGATCAAGTACTCCTAAAATAATTTAAGTGATCCGAACTTCTTAAATGAAAAATTTTGATTTCCAAACATTTTTAATTTACCAGCAAATTTATGATATGGCAACTAAACTATTTAGTTAGACATAATTAATTAATTCCAAGTTTCTTAATCTTAATTTCCTTTTTATAATATTTATGATAATTAATTTTTATAAACAATTGGTCTATAACACATTATATCTGATATCAAGTTGATCCAACAATAATGTATCATCCAATCTTTGGATAGTTTTATATACTTTAAATATGCATCTTGAATTTATTAAATAATATTTTAAATGGAGTAGCCTAATTTCAATTGATTTAATATAGACCATTTCAAATTTTCGAAAAAATAATAGATTTCATATATTTAAATTGGATTTTGAATTTTTTTATCATAGAAATTCAAAAGTAAGAATTTTCCTCCTTGAATTAACGAATCTATCAATTCATCACTAGGTTTTAATTAAGATATTGATGAAATTAAACCACTCATAATAGATAGTACTAATTCTTTACCTTATTAAGAGTTGGTTCTACAATGAGCTATACAAGTTTTAATCATTTAAAGTTCAAATTCCACTCCATTAATCCAAATATTCAAAGCTTCAACTTAAATTTGACATTCTGTTTCTGATATATATTCTAGAAATGTTTTTTTTAAATCTTCTTACATATACCTCTCTTCATTCTTTAATTAATATGAAAATATAATTCTAAATAAATCATTACATATTTAGAGTAAGAGATAAAATAGAAACCCTGATAATTTTACATAAATCTTTAACTATTTCAATAATTATTCTAATATTTTTTCAATAACTTCATATATTGTTTAATTAAAAATTTCTTCATTACATATAATTAAAAATTACTCTTTTTGATTTAAAAACCACTAAAATGCAGTAAGTATTTCATCTTTATTCATATTATCTTAAAAACTCAAAGATTTTTCGACTATAATATTTGTAAATAATTGTAAGTTAGACACAAAATTTTCTTCAATTTATTTTTAATTCAGTTTTGAGAAATCATGAATTTATTATTTTGTGTTACAGCATCCACCTCCTCTTAATTTTAAAAAAGTGATCTAATTTATATGATGTAACAAATTATCTGAGGATTCATAATATTTAAGATTATTTATAAGTCGATCATTTAAATACTAAGGTTAATTTGTGATAATCATTAATTAGTGTATGTATGTTCTTATTGTTTAATAAATCATGAATTACTTTATATAATTAAAAATGATTTTCAAAATATAAAGATGCTTAAGAATGAAGATTTGACAATAAATTAATTATAAGTTTAGAATTAATCATAAAAAATAGATTAAGTGTAAGAAAATTTCATGATTTTGAATAATAAGAAAATCAAATTTATTTATGATATAATCTAGTGGGATAATAGTGCTGTAGTTTAAAATAAAAAAAAAATTGATTGTTTTATAAAGATATTGAGGAAAATGAAAAAGTATTAATTGATTATAATTAAGCTGAATTGTTATTCATAATCTTAGGCAGCTTATTTAATTAAAATAGACAGAAAGAAGAAGCTTTGAATGATTATAATTAAGCAATCTTACTTGATCCTAAAAATGTAATGAGCTATTAAAGATGTTTTATAATTAATTTTTGCGAAATGGTAGGAGATTCTTAGTTAGTTTTATGAATTATAATTATAGGATAAAAACATTCTCTGATTAAAATAATTATATTTCCATCATAATTTCAAATATTTTTATATGAAATAATTATTTCCTCTTAATTTTATGTCTTATTAATGAATTAAACTGGTTGATTTATTCTTGATATAATAAAATTGAAGCATTTATATATTTTAAAATTGATATAAACTCAGAAAATCTAAATAAATTCTATATTAAATAACTAATTTTAATTTTAATCACATTTTGATCACTTTTCTCAATTTCTTTTTTTTTTGATTCTAAGAGTATTATCTAATGAATAAATTGCTTTTATTCTTATTTTAAGCTAATATAATTATCACTTTATCAAATATTGTCAAAAAAATAAAAAAGTTATTCTAATCTTTTACTATTTATTCCATCAATATATTATTATAATGAATTTTCTATTTTAGTAGCTTAAAATATATTTTTAAACCAATATAAAAAAATATAATTCAGAATTCATCAATTTAATTAAATATAAATGTATTGACATTTTGTGAAGATATATTTTGTTTATTTATGCAGTTGTTTAGGGTACATAAATATTGAATTAATTAATGATCCATATCAAAAATAAACCTGAAGATTCATTGGTTAACGCATCTTTGCTATTGATATATCTAAAGGATCTAAAAATGGAACGAACAATTAATAAAAAACTTAAAGAGATAAATTGTTAAATTCTAAAATAAATACTTTATATAATAGATTGCTAATAGAGTCACTTAAAAAAGGATATTTTTTGTAATCATTTCATCTTGCCTTAAAAGATAAGCTTTTCTCCTACATTGATACATCTAGGAATTTGCAGAATTATCAGCCATTATTCAAAGATTGATTTCAAAATCTGATTGTTTAAACTTATTTTAATTTCAGGATTGGACTTCTTGATAATTAATTTTAATTTCATTGTTTAATATTCTTTAAAACTACTTTATAGATGATATTACTCAAATTAAAGAAGTGAAAAATACAAAAATTCAGATAGATATTTATTCATATAACTTCCTAAATAATTTATTAAAGTAAATGAAATACATTTGAAAACGCAAATTTTTTGATTAAATTTAATAATTATTATTTCATTTATATGATAATTCAATGGATTAATAGCCTTTTTTATGATCATCCCAGACTACTAAATATTTACCATCATCTGTCACAGTTCCAAAATTCCAATTAGTAATACAATTCAATTAATTAACAACCAAAAATTTACCATCTAGTTCTCTCAATATATAAATAATATTTTTAGATCTAATAAATAATGCATTTTTATCTTTCAAATAGACTATTGGGAATAAAGAGCAACCAACATTTTTATTATTATTAGAATTTAATTAAATTCTATTTTCAGTATCCTCAGTGAATATTCCAAGTTTTTATTAGAACATGCAAATAAAATTTAATTCTTTGCTATAAGGAACCCATATGAATTGATTATCATTTAAAAACTTTAGATGACATCCTGTAGAATTAATAAACTATGTAAAAACTTACTTAAATTAAAATTTATTATGTTATCCAATTTCCCAAATAATTATTTATTAATCATCTCCACAAGAAATAAACACATTTTCAGAATCATTTAAACTTATGGCTCTTATGCTATTAGTGTGTTTCTCTAGGGAATAAAGATATTATAATTCATTTTAATTCAAATCAACTTACCAAACAATAATCTAAAAATCTCCTCCTCCTGAAAAGAGTTAGGTTTCATTTTTATTAAGAACCATGCTTCCAATCCAACCCTTATGTTATCTATATTAATGAGATTTCTTCCAATCATTTTAATTAATTTTTTTCCAACAAATAATAGTTTTATCATTAGAACTAGATATAAAACTCTCTTGTAATTTACTATATATTAAACAGTATATATAACTGCTATGTCCATATAGAGTAGATTCTAAATTTAATTTACCTTCATTCATAGTCCATATTCTAATATCAAAATTATTCATGGATACCATTTATGATCCACTTTTATTAAAAGCTATAGCATAACATTTGTTGTTCTATTTAATAAAATCATCTTTTAATTATATTTATATCTAATCTTCTAAATTAATTCTATTTTATGATTAACATAAATCTTAAACTGATTATATTTATAATTCTTTTTATTAAGATAACTTTTAAGATTAAATCCCTTCCTCTTTTACATCTATTTATCTATTAATATTTAATAATATCTCTTAACATTTTTAATATTACTTAAAATTATTAAGTAATTCCAACTTTTCATTTATTTTTAATTTCCAAAAATCATTTACTGTATTAATTTCATTAATCAAAATAGATTTATCATTTTTATTTTCTAAAGACTTAGTGATTATATTTCTTAATTCCGCATGAAAACTATAATGAGAATGATCATGTCCTACCTATTATAAATTTTGAATCCATCCACTACTAAATCCTATTATTTCATCTAATTAAAAAGCAATCTAAGATTTTAATTTATGAATATTTCCCAAAAGCTCCTCTATCTATATAACATTTTATTGAACAAGCTTCTCTATTGTTTCAATCTTTTGATTTTAATTCTCTCTTATTGTTTTACAAACTAATTCATAGCCCATTGTTGTAACATTTGTCTTAAACCCTTTTATACAATCTGCACATAAAAGTCTCTAGTTTAATTCTAATTTTGGATCAAGAACAACCATAAGAATAGGCTGCTTATGATTATTACTACATCTTAGATCCTTTTCTCTTTCTATCATACAAGATTTAAACATTTTTTATAATAAATAATCATGATAAAATTTGGTAAATACCCATTTAAACACTACCAAATTTAATATTCAATTATTTATAATTCATTATTTATTAATTCTAATTTTTAGACTATTTTCCATTAATCAATTATTTTCAAGCAATTTGTATAATTACGTCTTCTATTTATCAGTACAATAAATTTCAAATTTACTGTTAATTTAATTCTTAATATAAAACGTTTATTCATCATTTAAGAATGCTCTATTAAAGATATATTTTAATTATTTAAAAATAAAAATCATTTTCCTGATAAATTAAATCAATAATCTCGACAGTATGTTATTTAAAGTTTCATCGTTATCAAACTACTTATATATAGAAAAAAAATTATATTAGCTTCTTTAAAGGCAAGATTTAAAATAAAAATTTATTTATACGTCAAAATTAATTTTCATTTGTTTGACTAAATTAATTCAACTCAATTCTAAATTATTAATTATCTATGATTTATCATTAAATATTCAATTAATCTCTGAACTTTTAAAGTAAAGTCAAAGTTTACAAGAGAAAATATTAAAGTTTGAACATTTATAAGTTTTAATAAATTCGATAAAATATTTTTTAAATTAGAATCAGTATTTAATATAAAAGCCTTGTTACTTCACTAATAAAATCAAGAAAAAATATTTATTAATAATAGATTTGAATTATAAAATTTTTTAATATTTAATAATTTTTAGGATTCATTGAATTAATTAAATAAAAATTTCCAATTATAATTTAATCAACAAATATTTTTAAATCTTGTATTTTGTTATTTTCCTTGATTAATAAATAACAGTAAATTTAACCTTGAATAATTAAACACAAACAATTTCGTCTTAATCAAATATTTTTTACTTTAGAATATATCTTTTTTTCATAATATTCATTATTAATTTTTAAAATAAAGTTTATTTTCTTTTGATTATTATCTCTTTAAAAAGCGCTCTACCGATAATATTTTTTATTAAAATGAAGACTTTTATTGTGAAAAAGTAATTTCTAAATAGGGATCTAACTAAATTTATATGCTATAGCTTTGCTATGATAGCAAATATTAAAGGTTAGAAAAAAAAAATTTTTTATTAAATGAAGTAATTTTTAGAAAGTGAATCCTTTTTTTGAAATTTCATTCATTATCAAAAACATAAATTGTAATAATAATTGGATTGCACATAAAAATAAGGGTTAAAAATAAAATATAATTTAGCATAATGTTTAAACTTTATGGATCAGCATGAAGAAGCTATAAAAATTTCAAATCTAGCTATAAAGATTGATCCTTCACGTTTCGGATCTTATCTTATAAAAGGTTAAATTTTTACTTATTTTTAGCCATCAGTTAAATCAAATAGCATCATTTTGAAGATGCTATAGCTTCATTGAACAGTGTTATTCT
>CAJJDN010000083.1:351234-373708 GCA_905182985.1 Paramecium sonneborni | reverse complement strand
TTTTACTTAAACATTCCCTTCTGGTGATACAAATTAAGTAGATATTTATATTAGTGCTTTATGAAGATATATTATATTATAATATATGCTTGATCTTTATGTATATTTATTTTATTTTATAATTCATTAGATTTGTAGATAAAAAAATTCAGTAATAGGTAATTTAAATTTAAAATAATTTTAGAAATAATCATTTTATTTAAAATTTTTTATTTTTTATGCAAATTTAATCATTAAACTTATTTTAAAATCATTTCTAAATATAAAATTAGCGCATTAATAAATAATATTTCTTGAATTAATTTCTATATTCCTAAATTTTACCTTTTTTTTAATATCAAATTCTCTGATTACGTTTCATTTAAATGAATTTGCCATTGTTGGATGTGCTTTTGAGCTTTAGAAACTCAAAATATTTTCTGTTTGAAAATTAGAAAATCAAAAACCATTTAGAAAAAAAAAATATATTTAATGATATTGGAAGACATATATATTTTTTTAAGCCAAAAAATCAACATTGATTGTTCTTGCTTGAATAAAGTTATCCACATGATTTGTAATGTATATAAAATTTAATGGAGTAAATTTAAGAAAACCCAATAAATAATATTATAATAAATTAGGTATAAAAAAAAGCGCACTTAGGGATATCTACTATAATATAGCTGGCATTTTTTTTAATAAGAATTTACACAGTTAAAAATTAATTATCATAATTTAAAATATGTTTTTTTTAATACTAATGAGGTTACTTCCAAAATATTAGTTTTAATTCAAACATACTTACATTTTGGCTATTATATGTAACTATTAATTTTAATTATAATCAAAAGTAATGCGTAGAATTTAATTCTAGAAGTAATTATTGTTATGAGAACAAAGGCAATCTAATATAAGATAATCAAATCCAAAAATAAATTTTAGATTTTATATAGAATTTTCTTTAGAATTCAATTTTACAACTTATTTTAAGGGAATGTATCACTCACTATTTATTCATTTTATTTTATAAAACTCAATCCCTAAGTTATCATCTATTTATATCAAATTGAAAAGCTTTGTGGGCAAAATTTAATTTTCATCAACAATTCAATTATTTTAAAAAAAAAAAGAGTTGGCAAATTTGGGTAAGTTATATAGAAATTATTCGCCAAATAATATTGTAGCTCTGCTTTTTACAACATCAAAATATTGAAAAAAACAAAGAAATGTCCAATTTATGTTACCGAGTAAGTTAAGATTGAAATTTTTTCAAATCAAATATGTATTTTCAAAATTTTAATGAGAAAACATTCTCAGGTATAGAGTTTGAAAAACTTTCTTTTTAAATAACCACACCCTGAAACAGCAGATATAATTAAGGGGAATCAAAAAGGATAAGAGAGATGGGTAAATGGTAGATTTCTTTGAGAAAAAGAAGGGATATTTTATGTTTAACAAAGAGGCAATTTAAGTCATACTTTAATATTCAAAATTCTTTATAATGATGAACCAACTAAAAAATGAATAACAATTAATTTGATTCAAACAAGATCATATTGTATTTCAAAATTTTAATCTAATTATATCATTACTGTCATCATTAAGGCTATGCCCAAAAACACGAATTCTACATTTTCATTAGTTTTCCTTTAAACTTCCCTTGTGAAATCCTGTATTTTCCTTCAACTAGATAAAAATTTTAAGTGATCATTTTTATTCTTTTTGAAAGCAATGCATAAGACTTAAAATAATTCAGATTAATCTTGTTTTTTTTGCATCTTAATTGTTCTTAATTTTTTATCAATTTTTTATTATTTGTATATATTTAATATTTCCAAATTTTATAGCCTCACATCAGACTAATTATTACATTTTTAATTTAAAATAATACAAATTTAAAAAGCTAATTATTTTTTTTTAATTAGTATTAATAAAAGAGTATTCTAGAATTAAAACCACCCCATTATCCTCATTAAATAGCTAATTCAAAATTATTTTTTTAGAATTGTATTTAGGATAATATCAAATTATATTAAGTTATTGAAATTTAATAGAATAATATAATCAAAACCAGAATTTTAGATTCTAATCTGATTGAATCAATCTTGAATACTAGATAGCTTACCTAAACTACTTTAATTATTCTAATGAATGCTCTACAAATTATATTTTAGAAAACCTTTATTTGAATATATTTCTTGACTTTCCAAAATTTTTTTCGAAAGAACTTAATCACAACATTAAATTGAATCTATCCATCTTTACTAATTCTTTAGTGCTTCAACTAAATTTATTTGAATAAAATACTTTTTTTTAGGTAAAATGATATTTAATATTAATTCTATTCAATTCCTTCATCCCAACATTAGATTACTTCTTCTTTCATTCCTTAAATTTACAAACATTTAGCTTTTAGTATTATTTAAATGATTACCTTTAGCTTCATAAAATATTATATCATTAAATTATTTGATATAAATACTGGATTCTTTAATAATTTATTCAATTTTTTCTTAATCTTCTAATGCTTTAACTAAAACTTTTATAATAAAATATACTTTTTTTTCCATAAAAATATCTATTATGTGGATTATTTTTAATTCCATCATCCCAACACTCAATAATTGCTTCTAATCTATTCAATTTTTTTAAATAGTTTGCTAAAATAATAAAATTTTGAATACCTTTATCATCATACAAAAATTAAACATGTTTATGTTAATTTATACCTTAATTTAAACATTAAATAACTTCATCCCATCTTTCTAATTATTCTAAAGCACTAGCTATAAATTTGATTACAAAATTACCTTTAGATTTAAAATAAAACACAGCATCATTTCCATTTTAAATTGCTTGATCCCAACATTAAACAATCTTTTCCCAACTATTTTCTGCTCCAAACAAATCAATTAATGCCTATACTATTAAATAACAAAACTTTAATTACCTTTTCTTTTATAATAATAAGGGTCTGTTTTATTATTATCAATTCCTAACTCCCATACTTTTATTACTTCTTCTTTTTTATTTTATCGTTCTAGCTCACTATCTAAAATATTATAATTAGAATATTTACTTTTATAAGTATAAAATAAAGGGTCATTCTTATTGTTCATTATTCCATAATCATAACATTAAATTATTTCTTCTAGCTTATTTTAACTCTTTAATGCATAAACTAATTAAATATGTTCTAATTAATTTACCTTTCTCTTAATAAAAGAGAAATTCATTTTTATTATTTTATATTCCTTCTTCCCAAGTATCTATGATTTCATTAAAATGGCCCAAAGAATCTAAAATTCTTGCTAAAGATTGATTTAATTATAATAAATACTTTTAGTTTTATAAAGTTCTAATTCATTTTTATTTTTCAATATTGCAATATCTACCTCTTTTAAGGCTTCGGTTAATCTACCAGACTAAACTAAACAAGAAACTAGAAATTAGATAATTTGCACTTTTTTTTAATTCTATATCGATATCTGAAGATAAGTTCATTAATTACACTTTGTATAATTATGGTTAGCAAATAATTTTAATAATTAAAAAATGAAAAATGAATCAAATTAGTAATGCAAAGGACAAAAGCATTAAGAAGATATAATTGGAATATGCTTATCTTTAACATGCAATAATAATTCTCCTTTTTGTTATAATTGTATAAAATAATTCCATTCCCAACATTAAAATGATTGTAAAACTTTTAAAAATTTATCTAAATTGATTAATCAAAATTAAAAAGTCCATTCATAGTTTATTTTATAACTAAAAGAATTTAAGGCTAAATTTGATGAGTTTATCACAAATATCATTTAAAAAATAGAAGATTAAATCAAAAGTTTAAAATAAATTGATTAGCATATGAAAGAAGGGCCAAACCTTCATAAGGAAATAGATATAGATTTCCTTAAACATTAAAATAATATAATTGAAAAGGAGATGGAATGTAAAACATTATTTTAATAAAAAAAAGCATAATTTATGAGCAATTTAAATTCTATAATGGATTCTTTATAGAAATTAGAGTAAATGATATTACAAAATCCAAATCTAAAAGTTGCTATCAATCAGAATTTAAATCAAATAGCATTTTAAAATTAAGATATAGTTGATGTAATGATTCAATAAGGTAAGTGTTTAACATTTTAAAATTAGGAATCGACTTATTTATTACAAATGATTATCAATAATCATTAGAAATATTTGAATAAGTTCTGAAAATTGAACCAACTTGTTCAGAGGCTCTGAATTGGAAAAGTATTAAATTTATGATATTAATAGTATAAATTTTAATGTAAAAGAAAGAATTTGAGAGTGTTATCGAAATTTGTGATCAAATCATATCTTAAAACTCTTAATGTTTTTAATTTTATTTAAAAAAAGGTAATAAAATTAATATTATTAACAGGGGAAGCATTATTACTATTAAAATAATATTAATAAGCTATGGAAAATATTATTAAAGGATTTTTGATAAATTCTTAAGGAACTCTTTCATTACTTTTTTAAAATAATAAAATGAATGGTCAATAAAACAAAAACCAAATTTCATCATAGGAAATGAATGAAATGAAGAGAACAGTTTTATCAATATTTGGAGAAAATTAAGAATAAGGTAAAATGTTATGATTAAATTTAAATGAGATTCGTCCTGAGCAAATTATTACATATTTTTAAAAGATAAAATCTATTCCACTAGATGATTAATAAGCAATTGAAGGTATTAAATAATTCAAATAAAAGATAAAAAAAAAGAATAAATTTTACTAAATCCTTATTAATAATCATAAATAAACTAATTCGAGAGTTTTCTAAATAATTTCTTGATATAATTCTTTGAGAATTAATAAAATGAATAAAAACTAGTATATGTAAATATAAAAAGAATTCCGAAATATAGTTATAAAATGATTCAACAAAATCCAAGAAAATCGATAATTCAGAAATTAGTTCTCATCTTTAATAAGGTGATAAACTAATTAAATTAAAAGATTACTAGTAGGCTATTAAATATTTTGATAAAATCATAGAAATCGATCCTAATAATTGGATTGCACATAAAAATAAGGGTTAAAAATAAAATATAATTTAGCATAATGTTTAAACTTTATGGATCAGCATGAAGAAGCTATAAAAATTTCANATAATGGATTCTTTATAGAAATTAGAGTAAATGATATTACAAAATCCAAATCTAAAAGTTGCTATCAATCAGAATTTAAATCAAATAGCATTTTAAAATTAAGATATAGTTGATGTAATGATTCAATAAGGTAAGTGTTTAACATTTTAAAATTAGGAATCGACTTATTTATTACAAATGATTATCAATAATCATTAGAAATATTTGAATAAGTTCTGAAAATTGAACCAACTTGTTCAGAGGCTCTGAATTGGAAAAGTATTAAATTTATGATATTAATAGTATAAATTTTAATGTAAAAGAAAGAATTTGAGAGTGTTATCGAAATTTGTGATCAAATCATATCTTAAAACTCTTAATGTTTTTAATTTTATTTAAAAAAAGGTAATAAAATTAATATTATTAACAGGGGAAGCATTATTACTATTAAAATAATATTAATAAGCTATGGAAAATATTATTAAAGGATTTTTGATAAATTCTTAAGGAACTCTTTCATTACTTTTTTAAAATAATAAAATGAATGGTCAATAAAACAAAAACCAAATTTCATCATAGGAAATGAATGAAATGAAGAGAACAGTTTTATCAATATTTGGAGAAAATTAAGAATAAGGTAAAATGTTATGATTAAATTTAAATGAGATTCGTCCTGAGCAAATTATTACATATTTTTAAAAGATAAAATCTATTCCACTAGATGATTAATAAGCAATTGAAGGTATTAAATAATTCAAATAAAAGATAAAAAAAAAGAATAAATTTTACTAAATCCTTATTAATAATCATAAATAAACTAATTCGAGAGTTTTCTAAATAATTTCTTGATATAATTCTTTGAGAATTAATAAAATGAATAAAAACTAGTATATGTAAATATAAAAAGAATTCCGAAATATAGTTATAAAATGATTCAACAAAATCCAAGAAAATCGATAATTCAGAAATTAGTTCTCATCTTTAATAAGGTGATAAACTAATTAAATTAAAAGATTACTAGTAGGCTATTAAATATTTTGATAAAATCATAGAAATCGATCCTAATAATTGGATTGCACATAAAAATAAGGGTTAAAAATAAAATATAATTTAGCATAATGTTTAAACTTTATGGATCAGCATGAAGAAGCTATAAAAATTTCAAATCTAGCTATAAAGATTGATCCTTCACGTTTCGGATCTTATCTTATAAAAGGTTAAATTTTTACTTATTTTTAGCCATCAGTTAAATCAAATAGCATCATTTTGAAGATGCTATAGCTTCATTGAACAGTGTTATTCTCCTTGATAACACTTAACATAAAGCATATGCATTAAAAGGTATATTTCGAATTCTAAATATATAATAGGATAAGCTTTACATTGCCTAAAAAGATATAAAGAAGCAGTAATCTAATTAGATATTGCTTTATTCATTTCTTAAGATCCTTCATATCTTATATAAAAAGGTAATTAAATCAATTTTATCATTTAGCTGATTCATTACTAGAATTAAAAAAATACAAAGAAGCAATTACTGTTTATGAAGATGCATTACTAGAGGGATCTTAAGAAAATGATTATATTAATGAGAAATTAAAATCCATATAATTAAATTGAATAAAATTATCATCATAAAATTTTCAAAAATTAATTATTCAATTAATCATCTAAAATTGTTGATACTTTTATACTTATACATAATTATTGAAGTCCTATTTAAAGATATAATTATACTTTGAAAAGTAGATTAATTATTATTATAAAAAACATTATATTTTTGATAATTATCGATTTCAATAAGATAATCTTTTCTAATCACATATTCTTAATTATAATTTTTAGATACTCATAATTATGATTTAAAATTAGAATCAGAAAACTGTAAAATTCAATTGTCATTCTAATTTGTCATTTATTTGCTATAGAAAAGTTAGGATGGGTTTATAATGAAATGCACATATAATTATGAGTTAGAAGAATAATTGAAAAGATGATTTTTATAAAATTTTATAAATTTTTATAAATTATTATATTTTAATATTTATAGTACAAGAATTACTAAATTAAACCAAAATTTTGAAAGGCTTTAAAAAATATTAAATGAATTTTTTAAAGTCTTTAAGTTCTGTTAAGAAATAGAAAGATACTGGCTACAGATGCAATTACTGCTAATTTGAATGTGACAGCTAACTTTAAATGATACATCATAATTCATCTTGTTTTTTTAGTTAATATGAAGAAATGAAAAAAAATACAGGTTCAAAAAGAATCTAATTAAAAGTGCAAGATAAAAAATAAAAAAGAGCAATAAGAAATCTGCTTGATTCAAAAAGATTATAAAGAAATTTTGATAAAAAATCTAAAGATTGTAAAGAGAATCTTACAAACATAACTGAAGTAGAGCAATAAAAAATTGATAGTTTATAGAATCAGAGTAAAAATGTATAATTATAATTATCTGAAGGCAGGGAAGATTCAAATTAAAAAAAAGAAAAAATAGATTAGGAATAAAACACTTAATAGGATGAAAACGATTAGTTTATGATTAAAGGAGAGGATAATGATTTTCTTTTAAGTATGATAGCTCTTAAACTCAGATCCGACTTAAGATTAAGTCAAGAATGGCCTAAGCATCAATATTTTCCTAAATAAGCTAAAATTCGTCTAAAATCAACGACAATCCAATGGTAGGAAGATTACCTTATTGAAAATTAAGATTTATCAATTCCTGAGCCAAATGTCTTAAATATAAATGATAAGGAAATGGAGGATTTATTTTGTTAAAGTTATTTTGAACAGAATTTGGGATAAATATTTCATAAAATAAAAAAGGATGATCTCAAGAATCAAAATCAATTAGAAGATGTTAATATTTATCAAGAAATTAATAAAAAGTATAATTCAGAAATATAATCAAATTAAGAAATAAATAGCAATATTGGTCATATTTATATTTATAATATTGAATCAGAAAAATAGAAAAATAAAAAGTCTATTAAATAGGTTTAAGAAAAAGTTATGCTTATTCCATAAGAATAAAATATTTGTAATACATAAATAGAAAAAAAAAAAAAAAAGAAGCCTAAAAAATCTAAATTACCAGAGTCCGTAATTGGAAAATTTTAAATGCAAAAAATATCATCATAAATTAGATAAAGCAGATTACATGATACGATGATTAATTATGAGAATTTTCGAGATTATTAAGATATGAAGTCAGAAGTTGTTACTTAAGAATCATTCAAATAAGACAATAATATTTCTAGTGATAATGAAGATATCATTGTTATCGATTAGAATTCAATAAATGATAAATTTTACTTAAGCTTAGAATAAGCCCATTTTGAGTTAACTAATCAAAATTAATTAAAGTAAGTTCATAAAATATTACGAGATTATTATGACAAGGTATTTAATAATGCAATTATTAGGTTCGCCTCGACACATTTGATATAGATAAAATTTGGAGATTATTGAAAAGTTAACATTCTTAAAATATTATCAATTATAAATAACTTTTGAAATGTTTACTCGATTTGCATGAATAAGAAAAAGTACAATTAGATGAAAAAAAATAAATTGTATATCTAATATGATTATTGATCAAATATAATTTATTAATAACTCATCAATATAATGTTTAATATTCTTAAATACTTTATAATTTCGATTATTGACGCCATTAATAATTAATTATACATTGGAAAAAATATTATTTATTCGATAAATTAAATTGATATTAACAGACAAAAACATCAAAAATAACTTTAACGGATTGGATAAGAGAAATTCTTTGAGAAGTGCCTAGGTATTTTGCAAAGCTTAATCAATTTGCTAATTTATGATTAAATCTTGATATTTTAATCAAAATATTTTGCTAAAGTTCTCTTCATTTAAAAGCTCATTTATTGATTTTGGCTATATTTTTCTGGCAATTCATCTGGAATCTTAAATTTGGGCCTTTTCTCTTCTTAAAGAGATAAATATTTTCAAACAAAATTAATTATTAAAGTTTTAACGTAATATATTTAAATTTAATATGAAAAATAAGAAGAAATATTTATTTTTCTGAAATGATTCAAATAATTATCAACTAAGGTAAATTGATTTTATCAATTTTAAAGCAAATAGTTTTCAGTTATTTTTAATATTGTTTAGATGATATAGAGTTTAAATAATAAAAATAAATACTATTTAGTATAATTTATTTTTAATTCTAAAATTCCGTGCTTTTGAAAAAAAATCAAAAAAGTGGATAAAAAAATAAAGTTTCAAACCTCAAAAGACGAAGAAAATAAAATTCAATGTAAGAGTTCTAGATTATGTTTTTTTTTCTTTGATTTTCAATTCCATCAATTAGACGATTAAAAAAAATACGTCCAAAAAATAGATATTTAAGATTGGAAACCTTGATAGATATAATTCTCAAAGTTTCTGGAAAAATACTTGTTTTACAAAACTATCCCAAGATAAAAGAAAGGAAGTTTTAATACTGTTGCAAATAAGTAGATACAATTTACAAATGGTAGTAAAAAGCAAATACGATAATTATTATAGATTGAAGGCATTTAATATTTTCAAAAGAAAAGTCTTAATTTAAATGAAAGAATTTATTTAACAGATTTGATATTTAAATTTAGGAAAAAAATAAATTTTCAAGAACTTATATAGCAACATTTATATAAAAAATTTAAATTTAAAATCCCATTCAGAAATAATATCTCATTTTTCCTTTTCAATTATACGTAAATTTTTAGATGTGACTATTATTTAGAAACTGAAGTTTTTTCATTAAATTATCCTAAAACAACAAAAATTTAATTTTTCATTTTTATTTTAAATATCAAGAGAAATAACAATATTTTTTTGTTCATATCATTATCAGAAATAGTTAAGATAAATTTATGTTTGAATTTCTTTAATGTTTTTATAAATAAATATCTTTATGTTGTTAATTTTAATTAATTTTTTCAATAACTGAAAGAAAACAAAAGTTGTAGTTGCAATCGATTAAATTTGAAAGTAATTGAGTAGCCTTAAGCCTGATATTAGATAAACTTATTAAAGATAGAACTAAACAAATATTATTACAATTTCAAATAAACTTGATCAAATAAAATTAAGCTTTATGAAAACCATATTCACTGGTTTGGCTAATTTCTTAAAATATCCAATAATTTCAAATAATAGGTTGAATTTTCATTCTATTCATTATGATGAAAGTTCTCAAGTGATCGATTTAGTATTATTGGTTAGAGTTTTTGATTTTTTTTAAATGTTATATTAAAAAGTTTTGTGATTTTTCTTTTACTTAGATGATTCATATATTTTAAATAAATTTTATAGCCAAATTAATTAGAATTGAATTAAAAAATCAATTTATCAAACTAATCAAATCAATACAAACTACTTTTTAAGGCGGCTGAATATATTAAAAGAGAAAAATGTTGAAAAAGATTTTAAAATGATAAAAAGCTATTCTTAAAAAATATTTGTATGAATATTGGTTTTTTTTCTCATGAAATTTTTGATTAGAATTTTTAGCCTTAAATTTGTCAAATGAAATTTTAGAAATAAAAATATTATAAAAAGTGTTTACAATTGAAATTTTACCTTTTGAATGTATGAACATATTTAATCAATATTTTAATTCATTTCACATTAATCTAAAACTTTATGAAGTAATCAATCTATTTATTTCAATGTAATTATAAAAAATCCAAATATCTTGAACTTATAATTAGACATTTCAAAAAACAAAAACATTAAAGTGCATTTTGATTTGAGAATGCAGACATTATATTAAATTTTGTATTTAATTATCTTTATATCAATTAAATTTTTATATTTCAAACTTAATTCTTCATTTCTTAAGCTTTTTCTGAACAATTTTAGATTCATGTTTTATTATCTGCATTTAGGGAATTTAAAAGTGAACATGCCTTTCACTATTACATTTACCCTTTAAGTTTTGAGAGTCATTTTTTGAAGAAGGACTGCCAGATCCCTAATCTAATTGATTATAATATCTGATTTCTGTGTCAATGTTTTTTATTCNTATAAATAAATATCTTTATGTTGTTAATTTTAATTAATTTTTTCAATAACTGAAAGAAAACAAAAGTTGTAGTTGCAATCGATTAAATTTGAAAGTAATTGAGTAGCCTTAAGCCTGATATTAGATAAACTTATTAAAGATAGAACTAAACAAATATTATTACAATTTCAAATAAACTTGATCAAATAAAATTAAGCTTTATGAAAACCATATTCACTGGTTTGGCTAATTTCTTAAAATATCCAATAATTTCAAATAATAGGTTGAATTTTCATTCTATTCATTATGATGAAAGTTCTCAAGTGATCGATTTAGTATTATTGGTTAGAGTTTTTGATTTTTTTTAAATGTTATATTAAAAAGTTTTGTGATTTTTCTTTTACTTAGATGATTCATATATTTTAAATAAATTTTATAGCCAAATTAATTAGAATTGAATTAAAAAATCAATTTATCAAACTAATCAAATCAATACAAACTACTTTTTAAGGCGGCTGAATATATTAAAAGAGAAAAATGTTGAAAAAGATTTTAAAATGATAAAAAGCTATTCTTAAAAAATATTTGTATGAATATTGGTTTTTTTTCTCATGAAATTTTTGATTAGAATTTTTAGCCTTAAATTTGTCAAATGAAATTTTAGAAATAAAAATATTATAAAAAGTGTTTACAATTGAAATTTTACCTTTTGAATGTATGAACATATTTAATCAATATTTTAATTCATTTCACATTAATCTAAAACTTTATGAAGTAATCAATCTATTTATTTCAATGTAATTATAAAAAATCCAAATATCTTGAACTTATAATTAGACATTTCAAAAAACAAAAACATTAAAGTGCATTTTGATTTGAGAATGCAGACATTATATTAAATTTTGTATTTAATTATCTTTATATCAATTAAATTTTTATATTTCAAACTTAATTCTTCATTTCTTAAGCTTTTTCTGAACAATTTTAGATTCATGTTTTATTATCTGCATTTAGGGAATTTAAAAGTGAACATGCCTTTCACTATTACATTTACCCTTTAAGTTTTGAGAGTCATTTTTTGAAGAAGGACTGCCAGATCCCTAATCTAATTGATTATAATATCTGATTTCTGTGTCAATGTTTTTTATTCCCCTTAAAATCTCTAGAATTTAAGTCTAATTTTTTGGTTTAATGATAAATGAAGTAATAGTGCTTACTCCAATACCTTCATTCAGATTTTCTAATTAATATTCATGTTTTTTAATAATTGGACTCATACTTTGAATCACTTTTATGCTTTCTTCTTTTATAAAACTTCCTTACTCTTAAGTAAATACTTATGTGTCATTTTAATGACAATTTTAACAAGCATTTCCCATTTTAAATCTTTTTTATTTTTAAAATATGCTCCAAATATCATAAATACTCTCAAATTTGCATTTCAGACCAAATGAAAACAAAGAATTTCAATTTATATATATAATTTAGATCAATAAGCTTAAATTTTAATGGTTGGCTAATAACATTAATATCTGATACATACCAGTTATATATATTTCTTCATATCTAAAATATAAAAAAATCAAAAATTAATATATTATAAACCAAATAACCTTGATTTAAGAGAAATTATATACATTAAATCAAGACAACTTTCAAAAATTGCAAACGAAAGGATTTCGTTTCTAATATATTTATTTACTACCTATATGATTTTAATTCTAAAAATTAAAATGTGGTTGTTTAAATTTCTAAAAAATGTTCAATTTCAAATAAACCTTCAACATTTGATAATTACTCTTTCAAAATTAATAGTTATAGATATTAATATTATTAATTACGAATCACTTAAACTTAATACTTTAACAATCTAGTTTTAAAATATAAATTTAATCTTCATTACAAACTGAAGGAGTAAAATTTGTATAAACTAATAAAAGATTCATTTTATTATTAATTAACTGATTTTTTTTAGTTTTAAAGAACACATATCAAAACCTCACTATTTTTAATAAAACAATTAATCATAAGCAAACTAATAAATAAATTTTCAAATTATAAAAAGAAATAAAGCATTCAAAATTACAAAATAATTATTAGACCAACTATTTACAAAATAGGAATATTATTTCATAAAAAGAAGAAATCAATATTTCAACTCCTATATCTAGAAAATTTGTATTACGTAATTTTTGTAGCCGTGATCATTATTTATAATCAATCATCATGTGGATGAACGTATTTACAATAATTGTAATATAATGTAACGATTGATTTAGTTTATTAAATAAATAATGATCATGGTATATAAAAGTGAATAATAATATTTTATAATAAGTCTTAACTTAAGAAAATACTTAACATTAATATTTAAGATTTGAATGAATTTAATTAGTGTCTCATTATCATTTAATATATTCAAAGGATGAAAATTATTGTGATAAATTATTTGCCACATTTTCTGAAAAGTTGTAATTTTCTCATAAATAAATAGATTATAAAATTAATTGTAAGAAGCTATAAGTCCATATTATCATTGTGTGTANACTCCAATACCTTCATTCAGATTTTCTAATTAATATTCATGTTTTTTAATAATTGGACTCATACTTTGAATCACTTTTATGCTTTCTTCTTTTATAAAACTTCCTTACTCTTAAGTAAATACTTATGTGTCATTTTAATGACAATTTTAACAAGCATTTCCCATTTTAAATCTTTTTTATTTTTAAAATATGCTCCAAATATCATAAATACTCTCAAATTTGCATTTCAGACCAAATGAAAACAAAGAATTTCAATTTATATATATAATTTAGATCAATAAGCTTAAATTTTAATGGTTGGCTAATAACATTAATATCTGATACATACCAGTTATATATATTTCTTCATATCTAAAATATAAAAAAATCAAAAATTAATATATTATAAACCAAATAACCTTGATTTAAGAGAAATTATATACATTAAATCAAGACAACTTTCAAAAATTGCAAACGAAAGGATTTCGTTTCTAATATATTTATTTACTACCTATATGATTTTAATTCTAAAAATTAAAATGTGGTTGTTTAAATTTCTAAAAAATGTTCAATTTCAAATAAACCTTCAACATTTGATAATTACTCTTTCAAAATTAATAGTTATAGATATTAATATTATTAATTACGAATCACTTAAACTTAATACTTTAACAATCTAGTTTTAAAATATAAATTTAATCTTCATTACAAACTGAAGGAGTAAAATTTGTATAAACTAATAAAAGATTCATTTTATTATTAATTAACTGATTTTTTTTAGTTTTAAAGAACACATATCAAAACCTCACTATTTTTAATAAAACAATTAATCATAAGCAAACTAATAAATAAATTTTCAAATTATAAAAAGAAATAAAGCATTCAAAATTACAAAATAATTATTAGACCAACTATTTACAAAATAGGAATATTATTTCATAAAAAGAAGAAATCAATATTTCAACTCCTATATCTAGAAAATTTGTATTACGTAATTTTTGTAGCCGTGATCATTATTTATAATCAATCATCATGTGGATGAACGTATTTACAATAATTGTAATATAATGTAACGATTGATTTAGTTTATTAAATAAATAATGATCATGGTATATAAAAGTGAATAATAATATTTTATAATAAGTCTTAACTTAAGAAAATACTTAACATTAATATTTAAGATTTGAATGAATTTAATTAGTGTCTCATTATCATTTAATATATTCAAAGGATGAAAATTATTGTGATAAATTATTTGCCACATTTTCTGAAAAGTTGTAATTTTCTCATAAATAAATAGATTATAAAATTAATTGTAAGAAGCTATAAGTCCATATTATCATTGTGTGTATAAATAAATCTATTAAATAAAAATAAATAAATAATTTAAAATTTAGTTAATAAACTCATTATTCTTATTCTTATTCTATAATAGGATTAACTTTTAATTGAAATTGAGATGTAGTATCTACCCCAATATAGGAGTCACAAATAGCATAAATGGTTAGTTCATATTCACCTGCTTCTGGGGCTTAAAATCTCAGGTCAACTCTGATATTTGATGAAAAAGAGATCTTCTTATTACCAAATAATCGATTCGAGGTTCTATCAGCGCACAAAACCCACCATTATTCTTCTTTAGGTTTAGGATAATTTGGAGCAATAACATAATCAGTGTATATATTATCTTATCTTGATAGAATGACTTAGACATGGTAAATATCCCCTTAAACAACTTCAGGTTCTGATATGATATCAGTAATTTCAATAGATGGTATTCTTTAATAATAATTATTATAAATACCTATTTCCAGCTTAAGCTATATCTTCGATCTAATTTGATGTAAAGTTCTATAGAATTTAAGTTCTATCAGACTCTTGCATATCAAAAAAATCTGCCCAATCTTCAATATTGTAGTCTTTGAGATTTTAAATAGTTTGTTAGGTAAAGTAAGGTAATTATAAGAGAACACTGTCTTAATCAACCCAGAGACTTTGGACAATCATTTAACAAATTTACATAGATAGAATAGCAGGTTTAAGCCATAAATTAGATGATGCTATATCAACCATAGCAGTACTCAATCTAATAGCTATTTCTAAAATAGTAAGATCTGATTTAAGATCAGAATTTAATTTAATTCTAGAAAAATGAGCTTATAATAAGATCAATGCTTTTGTATTTGGTTCATTCAATTTAGGATTAGTTGGTTAATAAGGGATTTTCTAAAGTAATTAGGCAAGTAAGTTTTCTTCTCCATTACGAATATTAAGGACTTCAAATTCTTTGGCTTCAGATAAAATAAATAAAAGTTCTCTTAATTTAGAATTTGAATTAATTTTATCTGAATAATTTTTAACAGTTTCTATATTGATGTAATAATAATTAGCTATAATTCCTGAATTGATTGCTTCTAATTCATTATCTTCTTCAACTGCAATACATTTACTTTCATGTAATTCATCAATTGTAGTTTCTATAAGTTCACTAAGATAATTATTTATCGCAACACCATTCACTTCATGAAGATTATAATAATTAGGATTTTATGTTAATCTTCTATACATAAATGTCCAAGTAATCCAATCAATACAATCTTAAGTATTATGAATATTTTTTGCAACTATTTCAGCATTCAAATGATTTGCTAAATGATGATTCAAATGTGATTCAATTGGCATTGGTTCATATAAGAATTTCTTATAATATTCCTTTTTAGGAGTATAGGTAAGAATATGACATTAAGATGTTGTACTTTCTATCATTTCCAACATCTCTGCAATTGTATAATCTATGTATCTTTTTTCGATTCCATCATATTTTTAATTATCTAAAATAAAGACTTAACCTTTTAAATTATAATGCAAGGCTTATTTATATGGTATTGCAACTATTCTTAATTGATTAGAATGTATAAACTTTAATACTTCATTTTCATCTTATGGATTCATACATTCATATAAAAATCCTACAGATGATTGTAATGTATGTTAAAGATATTAATCTTCTTTTATTTAATAACCAGATAATTAATAATTATTATTAATCATAAGTTCTAAGGCACAAACTCTAGCTAATTTTCTATCAGAAACATATATTATATTTAATTCTGAATTAGATAAATTAGTTTTCATTGCATTGATCATAGCTTATATCCTCAATGGTCTTTAACATTAATCAAATGAACTAATCTAAATTTGAATATTATTTGGTTTGATAATTGGAGAAAAATTGTATGAGTATTTGGCACCTAACCATTCACTCATTTCTTTATAATCAGCAACTGACAATGATAAACCAACTATTCTGAATGGAATTTCCATTGATACCATTCTCATTCTTGATACAATAACTTCTAATACACTTCCAGATTAATTTAGAGTATGTAAATCATCAGCTATTAGCAATCTAATTTCTTTAAATCCTTTTTTAGATCTCCATCTTCTACTCATTATATCCCAATTTACTGGATTTGAAATGATAATATCACATTATTCAAGAATTTTGTTGTCTGTTTATTATTGTCCAGTCAGCTTGCCAATTTTTAAGGAAAGTGTCTTATTAAATAGCTAAACAAATTAATTAAACTTAATTTCACAATTAATAGATGATATATAAATAGCTTTATAACCTTTAAAATGATTTACCATTTATAAAATAGCCAAGATTGGTAATATATTTTTGGTTTGATATGTTGATACTCCTATAAAAATATTATCATTTGTTTAATACAAGTTTTGAAATACTTAAGTTTAAATTGAATCAAAATATCTGTTATTCATAATTTTTTTTGCTAATATATTTTCAATTTGAGAATGTTTAATTTGATCAATAGATAATAAAGTTAATTAAAGTAATTCAGTACATCTATTGAAAGGTTCTGGTAATAGAAGATTTTTAAAAGGTATAGGCTATTCAGTTTCACAAGAGATCCATTTATCTGATATAACTTTAATATAATAGATTGGATGCATGATTTCATATAATGGGACAGTAAAAGTAAATTACATTTCTTATATTTTTTATTTCATTAGAAATAATTCATGATACATAATTTTTTCAGCATCAGAATCTAAGACAAAGATATGAAAAGGTTCTTATCTTCCATGTATTTTTTCATCCCATTAAAAATCACAAGACAACATAAGATCAATTCGAAGAGATGATCTAGTAATAGGTTATGCATATGCTTAGATTTCAATTTTAGGAAATTTGTGAATATATTTATGTATTAATTTTGTCATACTTGAATTTTAATATCTAATTAATTCTCCTAATTATTATGATGACATAGCATAAAGATGTTCCCATGTAATTCCTTCTTTTTTTTCAATTCGTCTAAGTAAATCATCTGGTAATCCTTTAAATTATCTAAGAGGAGTCATACAATTCCACATCCGTTTTTCAATCATTTTAGATAATTGTAGACATTATAGTGCACTTTAAGCCCATTCTTTATATAAACATATTTCATATAATGCTCTCATAATTCTAGCAGCACTTTATGTAATATAAACCATATCAGAGTTGAGTGCATATCCTTCTAATTTTAATCTACTTATATATGCTTAAAGTAAAACATTGATTTTAGTAGATGGATCTTCAGGAGATCCTTTAATAGGAACTGGTACACTCATCATTAATTTAGATAATTCAATTTTTTCTTCTTCTCTTATAGGTATTAATTTAAATTCATGGGATAAAGAGAATACTTTAAATATATCAATCATTCCCATATTAGATTTAAGATGTTAATTATATACTTACATACTTGGATATTTAATATAATAATTACTAGCAATTTTACCAAGAATAGTAGTTTCCAAATTTCCTGTTTTTTTATCATAACTAATTAGATTATTCTTATCTAATAATAAAGAGGCAGAATGCAATAGATCAGCACGATATTTAATTAGAAATTAATCATGATTAGAATCAGGAATATTATATAATGTAGGATTTCTCAGCATTCTTACATAAAGATATGTATAAGCTAACCAATTAACTCCATCTTTAAGATTTTTAATATTAGTTTATGCAATTTCAGCATTAAGTTAATCAGCAAGTTAAGTTATAAATTAAGATTCAATAGGTAATTACATATTTAAAAGAGATAAATAATATTTTAACTCTTAATATGTTGTTAATATAATTCCTTCTCCAGATGTATCATATCTAGGACGACCTGCTCTTCCCATCATTTAAAGAATATCTTAAGGACTTAATTCCATCCATTTTCCTTATTCTGGTGAATATATTTATGTTCCTTTAATAATAACAGTATGTGCAGGTAAATTAACACCCCAAGCTAATGTTGATGTTGATATTAAAATTTATAAATTCTTTTTTTCAAATAGACTTTCAACTAAATCTCTATCTGCTCTACATAAACCTGCATGATGTATTCCTATTCCACTTGCAAGTAAGTCTTTAAGATCAATGGATTTAATATCTTCTTATGCTATCACAGTTTCTAATATCTTTTTAGATGAACTATCATCTTTAATAAATTTAGATAATTCATCTTTAGAATAAGCTATTTCTTTAAGAATCTTAGCAGTCTTAACAGTCTCTTTTCTAGAATGAACAAATATTAAGATTTATGATTTAGTAATTCTTTCAATAACTTTTTCATATAGTATTTCATTCATTAATAACATTCTTCTTATAGGCTTCATTTCATTAATACCAATATATTATTATTATAATGGTACTGGTCTATATGAATTATCAAAAAAGAATACACCAGTTTATTTAACTCTTATAAATGTTGCTACATCTGCATAATTAGGTAGTGTAGCTGATAATCCTATAATTCTAATATAATCTTATCTATCTTCCATTTATTTAAGTGTTCTAGCAACTATAGATTCTATTACAGGACCTCTACTATCATGTAATAAATGTATTTCATCAATAATAATCAATCTTACTAATTGAATAAAATCATTCTATTATGTTTTACGTGTTAATATATCCCATTTCTCAGGAGTAGCAATTAATAATTAAATTGTATTTAATTAATGTTTAGTTAAATGAGTATCACCAGTAACCTCTGCTACTCTAATATTATATGGTTCTAATCTATTTTAGAAATTGTGTACCATTTCATTTACTAATGCTTTCATTGGTGCAATATATATTATCTTAAACTTTGAAATATCAAGAATACCATTATCATAATATTATCCAATTGTTTATAACATAGTTAATAAAGCTACATTAGTCTTACCTGCACCTGTTGGAGCACATATTAACATATTTTCATCACTTAATAAAGCAGTTTCATATACTATACTTTATATAGTATTCAATTCTTTAAATCCTCTAAATGCTTATTATGCAAATTCAGGTAACTCATTTATTTAAATCAAATCCTAATTACGTATATTACATTTTGGAGCTGGTATATATATTTCTTCATATCCTTTTTTAGTAACTTTTAAAGAACGAGGTGGTAAATGACATTTATCATTTGACATCAAATGTCCTTAAGTATTAAATTATAAATGTTCTAAATCTATCACTTATTTAGTTAAGCCCTATAAATCAGTATTAACTACACAAGTATTATCCTATTATTCCATATCTTCTTATGTTATTTATAATTTAGTTGTATTCTTATTATATTTAGTTTATTATTATAATTCCATCAATAACTCCAATCCTTTTTATGTTGATTCCATTTATTAATATATTTATTATCTTTATTCATTACTCTAAACTTTACTTAATAATGTACAATAATATATTTTACATCTATTTTAATGTAATAATCTAATTAAATCAAATCTCTCTTAACCAAACACTTAAACCAATTAATTTTCACATTCAATATCTAATTCTAACTTCAATATATCTAATACTAGTTATTCCATCTATTATGCTTATATAGCATCTTTATATATTTTTTATAATTCTCTCTACAACCAAAATCCATCTATATCTAATTATTTAATATTTCTATTCTACTCTTCTTAATTCTTTGTTCTAATTATTTAATTATTATCTTATTAATAATCATTTTATTTCTATAAATCACTATCATCTTCTTCAATTTAATCTACATCATTTGATTCCTCTTCCTCTTCTAAATTTAATGGCAAATCTAATTCTTAATTATTTTTATAAATAATCTCTGGTTAATAATCACTTATTCCCTTTGTTGATAATACTATATCAGAAAATAATTCATTTGATAATCTCCCCATTAATGCTTCTACTTCATATCTTCTCTCTGAATCCTTCATATTTTCATTTTTCATTATTGCTAATACTTCATCTACTATTGACTTTATTACATCTTAAGATTACTCTTAAAATAATCCATAAACGATTCCTAATAATTTTTCATAATGCAATCTATTCTCTTTTGTTTTTGGAATATATAATAAATTATCATATCTTGGCATCCCTATCCCATCTTCAATTTCAATCTCACCCTATCTATCTAATCTTATTCCTTATTCTTTTTTATTCCTTTATGGTTTCTCTCTAATTGCTTTTGTACCCATTAATCTAGGATTTATTTTACCAACCAAAGATTCAGGCTCACCAGAAGGCTCTTCTGTTCTAACACCATGTTCTCTCTAAACTACTAAATTTGAACTCTAAAATTTTATTTCACTTTACATATGTAAATTTACTCTCCTATAAGTGTTATTCAGACATATATTAAATTTTATTAAATTTTTATAAAATTTATATTATTACTTTTAACTACAAACTAATTTTTATTATTAATTCTCATTTTATTTTCTCTTCATCTATTTTACTCTCTATCAAACATTAATTATCATTTCTACCATTTTTATTTCTTATTTTATTATAATTTCATTTCACCATTTAAATTACAATCTATTTCCCCTAAAGTATAATAGTTAAAATTTTAAGTTTAATATATGGTTTAAATTGAATAAGCATAATATTTTTAACTCAACCTTTCTACAATATAATAGAATGTCATTTTGCATTTTTTTATTTTTTTTTCAATTTTCTTAGATTAGTCTTTCAATTTCTTTTTTTTTTTTATTAATAAATTTTTTGGAAATTTTATTTACATTAATTAGTTATGGTATGGTTAATTGTTGTTTCAAAATTGATTATTATTTTCGAATGAATTTATTATTTGTATCTTTGAGTTTTTAATTGAAATATGAGAATATCTGCATCTCTTAATTTGAATTGAAATCAATGTATTAAGTTTATTAAAATTAAGTTCTATTCTCTCTCATCCTTTACTTTTATTGTAAGAGTTCGAATTAATTACTCTAATATAAATAATAATGTAGAGTATAAACTATAAGTAATGGTGCGTGATATATTACATGATTTGGTTTTTAAGTTTTGTTTTTCTGTTTTGATTGTGATATATTTTTAATATGAATGGTTAGATTTAAGAGATTGATTTATGTAGAATTAAATGTGTAGAATGATTATCTTGTATATTTAATAAATTAATGTATAAAGTTGATTAATTATAAATTAACAATTTAATTGATTAATAAATACAATTTAGGGATTGTGAAAGAAATAGAATCACATTCCAACTCTGGTTTTAAGTTAAACATTATCAGGTTAATCAGATAATTTAAGTTTGTATCCACAACATTTAGTTTGTATTGAATTCTAATATTTGAATAAATAAATACTGCAGCTTTTTTATCTCTAATTAATTGTTATTTATATGATTTGCGATGAGCAAAGAGTATAGTTTTAGCAGAAGAATACTTAATTCCAGCCTTGTTAGCAGCCTAAGATAAAATTAATATGAAATTGTTTACATCATGGATTTTGTA
>CAJJDN010000083.1:327980-350822 GCA_905182985.1 Paramecium sonneborni | reverse complement strand
TTTTTTTTTTTATTAATAAATTTTTTGGAAATTTTATTTACATTAATTAGTTATGGTATGGTTAATTGTTGTTTCAAAATTGATTATTATTTTCGAATGAATTTATTATTTGTATCTTTGAGTTTTTAATTGAAATATGAGAATATCTGCATCTCTTAATTTGAATTGAAATCAATGTATTAAGTTTATTAAAATTAAGTTCTATTCTCTCTCATCCTTTACTTTTATTGTAAGAGTTCGAATTAATTACTCTAATAAGTAATGGTGCGTGATATATTACATGATTTGGTTTTTAAGTTTTGTTTTTCTGTTTTGATTGTGATATATTTTTAATATGAATGGTTAGATTTAAGAGATTGATTTATGTAGAATTAAATGTGTAGAATGATTATCTTGTATATTTAATAAATTAATGTATAAAGTTGATTAATTATAAATTAACAATTTAATTGATTAATAAATACAATTTAGGGATTGTGAAAGAAATAGAATCACATTCCAACTCTGGTTTTAAGTTAAACATTATCAGGTTAATCAGATAATTTAAGTTTGTATCCACAACATTTAGTTTGTATTGAATTCTAATATTTGAATAAATAAATACTGCAGCTTTTTTATCTCTAATTAATTGTTATTTATATGATTTGCGATGAGCAAAGAGTATAGTTTTAGCAGAAGAATACTTAATTCCAGCCTTGTTAGCAGCCTAAGATAAAATTAATATGAAATTGTTTACATCATGGATTTTGTAGCTATGAAATAGAAAGAGTTAGAGAAACAAATTTTTAGCATTTGTTGTGATGTAAGTATAATTTCTTGGTTTAGATTCTTGTCTACGCTTTTTTGAGAAGTGGCGTCGTTTGATAAAAGTATATTTTGTTTGATCAAGAAAGGCCATGACGTAATGAGTTAAATGTAAAAATAATAAATTATTTAATAATAACCAAAAAATATAAAAATTATTTGGTATTCAAACACTATCATCTTTACGATCTTCTGGTGGTTATTATTTATTTTTTTCATTTGCCTTAGTTGCTTTTTTGGTTCTTTTTGATTATTTAGGTGGTTCTTATGGTTCAACATTAGCTGGTGTAGTTACTTATTATTATGTTACTACTGAATCATCTTTTTTTCTATTATTTTTTTTTGCAGATGCTGTCTATTATCCTGTTTAAAGTGCTTATTAAGGAGCTTATACAGCTGCTTCAGTTTTTGTTTTACGTGGTCTATTTTAGGCAGGTTAATTATTAGTTTAAGTTATTGGAGGAGCTTAAGCAACTTATGGTGGTTATACTGATTATAATGGCTATTAAATTTAAGTAGGCATCACTTATTATGGTGGAGCTTATTATTATGGTAATAAAATAGGTTAGTTACTACTTAAATTTTCTATTGTTGATGTTTTTGTTTAATAATTCATCTACAATCCAGTATTTGTAGGTTAGTATGGCTTACCATTTTACATAGGAAACATTCTTTATGGCATTTATGATTTATAATTTTTTCTCTAAAAAATATTTATGAATTGAATACAAGTTCTTTTTTGATTTATTCAATAGGATAACAATCTTATCTAGCAATATCATAAATGTTTTTATATCTTTTTTCTATATGTCCTTTAGAATTATTAGCTGACTTAACTAATTCTTTTAAATTAGAAAATGAAAGTCTTTCAACCATTGAATAATCTGCTTATCCTGAACTTTTAATTTAAATAGGTTCATCAAACTTAATTTTGGATAACAATTCTTTAAAAATAGGTTTAGTATATTATTTAAATGGATTTTAAGGAAGTGGTCTAAAATGCTATGTTTTAATTGGTAATTTTTTGTATATAAGAGTCTCATAATCATTAATAATATTAGTGTATTATGGAGATTATTAATGTTATTTCTTAACATATTTAATTGAATCACATTTTTTTTGATATTATTAAGGTAATATGAATTTAGAATTAGATGGAATACTCTTATTAAATACTAGCCATGCATAAAGATCAGCACAGAAATTAGGAGTATATAAATATAAATTGGCTGTAACAGTATTTGAAGAGAGTGCTTAACTAATTTAATTAAAATCTCCTTAAAACTTATGATAATAACTAGATATGATAGTATAATGATTACTATATGAAATATTGTTTGACTAATTCATTAGACTTAGTAATTTATTAAGGATGTGAGTTAAATCTTTCAGCATCAAGTGGTACAAATTTTCCATTTTGTTAAATAAAATGACAATCTCTTTCAATGTAATTATATTTGTATCTAAATAGATCTTTAAGTTCTAATTAAGATGGTAATTATTATTCTAAAGGTTAATTAGTTGAAAATATCTTCATTCTTTCATATATAAATTGATATATACTTTTTCATCATTTTTTCTCCATCATTTAAAACTTATTCTGGAGTACAACCAATTCTATATAAAAGTTCTTCATATTCAGGATCTAAACATGGTTCTTAATAAAATGGTTTTGCTTTATATTTAAAAACCATATCTAATGATGTTGGAAAACTATCAATACTCATCATACTTTTTTCAAATGATTCTTTTAATGGAATATCTTTATTAACAAATAATTATAATGCTTCTTAAAGATTTTCATATTTTTTTTTAAAATCAAATTCAACAGTTTATTTAATTTTTCTTCTATCATTAGAATGAATATCATGTGTATTAGATTCTGAATATGTTTATTACATTTCTGGAAATAAGGATTCCAAAGAAACATAAACATCTCTATTAGTTGATAAATATCTCTTAACTTTTTACAATGCATCTTAATATCTCTATTCGTCTAATTCTTAATTTTCAATTTTCATAGTTCTTAAATATTTAGATATTGGTTTTTAATTAGGTTCTTCAATATCTAATAGATTAATAAGAATGATTTATACCCATTTAATTAAATGCCTTTTATACCATTTAACATAATGAATATGATATACAAATACCAAATTACTCTATTTCTTCTCTCTCTTATTATAACATTTAATGAGTAGCCTTTGCTTCTTATGCTAATTAATAATTCACTGCTATCTATATAAATTTATATCATTCTATTACTTTCCATTTCTTTCTCTCTTAAAAATCTAGCGCCTTCAATTACACATCATTCATTACTTATTACCAAATCTTCGGTACTCTCAATATCTATAATTAATACTTACTTATACCTCTTAGTTTGTTTAATCATGCATATTCACTTTTGCTATGTATGGTTTCTTTAATGCACATAATTTTTCAGATAGCACATATTTTCTTATATATAAATCTGGTAATGATATATATAGGTCCTATTATCATCATATTATCTTACTTCCTATTATTTAACTGTATTCCTTCCCTAAACTGGTATTGCTTCAAATTGTCTTGTGTCCATTTACAATTTTTATTATTTTTATATTTTTATAATTAACTCATTTACATTTTCTTCTCCCTTTTATATCTCCAAAATCACATTATAGATTTTTCTATCATTAAATTCTATTCATAATCAATTCATTCTCTTATTATCTTACTATTTTACTACACTAATTATTTTAGTTTCTTATTTGTTTCTAATTATAAACTCTATTTTAATAATATAACCATTCTATAAATGCTTTAGATACATTACTTACATTTACATAAATATTCAAACATCTTTAAGATAAATTATTTAATTGATAAATTCTAATCTATTTTTTTATAAAATACTTAATTCATGATTAATCTCTGTATTTGTATTTAGTCCTTCCAAAAAGATATTCTAAAATACTGTTATTAACAATTATTTCCTTTAAATTTAATAGGAAACCTTGTAATTACTATAAAAATTTAATAATCTATGTTTAAATAATAGTCGATCCTTCATAATTTACAAAAATCACAATCTTTTTATTGAATTCTATTCGTTAGATTATAATATTGAGATTTTCAAAATTCGATCATCTTTAACAATAATTTTACAAAATTCAAACAACTTATAACGATTTATTTAAAAATAAACATCATAAATTTAATTTAAATATAAAAAGTATTTATCTTCTATAACCTTGATAGATAAAACTTATTTTAAAAATCGCATAACCTAAAAGAATTTATAATCCTGATTATTACTCAAATTAATGAGTCATAAGGTTATCAATATTCATTTATTATCAAAATAATGATCTCGTTTTGATTTTCATTATAATCTTAGTTTGAAATATTTATTTAAGAATGAAGTTTATTCAACCAATATTATCAACTAAACAATAAAAATCTTTAATCCCTTTATCCAAAATTTATTAAAATATTTACAAAATCAATTTATTTCTTTAAAATATTACATTTAGAATGTTATGACTTTCGATCATTTTTGCGTATGTATGCACAATCATCATTAATGCAAAATACTTTTTTATGTTATTGACTATCATTTTTACTCATTTAAAAAATTCTTAATTAATATCGAAAAAATAACAAAAACTTCATGTTTTGAATAAACATGAAATTACAATATATTTACAGATAAACTATAAAATGATTAAAAAAAAATATAATTTTAAAATAAATTGTAAAATCGAACAATTAATTAGAGTTAATTATCTAAATTTGAAATATGCAAGAATAATTTCCAAATCATTTTATTTGAAAATATACTAGATATGATATTATTAAAAAATATAATCTCATTTCTTTTTTTACGATTATTTAGTGCTACTTCATAACTTATTCGATCATTTAAATTTTATTTAACTTGAAAATAATTAGAAAAATATGCAAAAATAAAATGAATGATATATTAGACAATATTTATGTTTTATAAAATAATGAAATATAAAGAAATTCTAAAAGTTCAAGTGAATAAGGTTTGAATTTAATATTAAATAGAGATTCTATTATAACATAATTGCTTAAGTAGATATAGTAATTTTCCCGTTAAATAAATTTTATAAAATTATTGATTCTCATAAGGTTTATTATTTATAATAAAAATTTAAAATTAATGCTTTTTTATAAAATAATACATTATATTGAAGATGAATTAGAAGCATTTATAGAATTTAGGATTGATTTAGTTTTTTATAATTTATTTTAATTTGCATATAATGATTAAAAGATCTATGAAATCAAATCGGCCTTAAAGAGCAGTAACAACAGTAGAGACAGTATATGATAAAAGTGCTTTCATTCATAGAAATCCAAAAACTATGTTGAGAGAGCTATTGTATGAATAAAATGTATAGTAAAATTAAGAATTAAAGATGATATAGGCTTAAAAAGGCAAAGAATAAAAAATGCATAAGGTTCCATCAAATTCCTATGTCTTACAGATATTCTTTAGATATACCAGATTTAGATGAATATTTTGGGATGAAAGATTAAATATAGATTGAAAATTGTGTAAAAGATTGTAAAAAAAAAGTGAACACTTGTAGAAACAGATTAGAACATTTAAAGTTTAAGATAGATGATTAATATACTTAAGAAATAGAAGATAAATGTATTAATGAATTATAACAAATTTAACAAACAAAAAATAATAATCCTAAATAAGATAGAAAAGATGATATCTATTATTAAAGAAGAATTCATTCAACTATTTCTTAAAATTATGAAAAAAAAACTAATCAAGTAAATAAGTTTAACTAAACTTTATACTTTTTAATGAATAATCGAGATAGATCGTTAGAAGAGAAATCAGAAAAGTTAAATAGAACAATAATAGGTTAAAAATTTTTGGATGATACTCAGAATGAATTAAAGAAATCTTTAAATTATAGTATAAAACAAAGCATAGAGTAGAAAACAAAATTTCTTTCCTTATTATAAACTTTATAAAAGAAAAAAGAAAGTATAGATAATTTATAAAGGAAAAGATTGTAAAACTTAAGAAATCAAATATAATAAGGATAGTATGTGGAAATATGATTAATATAGTATATTTATTATTAATTTGCATAATAATTTTGTGATACAAAAGATGCTTATGTAAATTAGTATTAATTTTGATCAAATCATTTAAGCATTTAAGTATTAGTATTATAAACCATAAATTTTAATAGTGGAGATATAAAAGGATAATTAGTCGATAATTTCTAAGATGTATACTTTATTGTTAATTAAATAGTATTAATCAAATTTTAGTATTTCTATTAGGATAATTTTCTATTGAATGGTCAGTGTTTTGAATCATATACAAAATGCAATCCAAGCATTCTCTTAAGATAGTGTAGAAATCGAAGTCACTAATCTTTAAAGTCTTTCTACTTTACTCTAAATTGTAATAGTCTTCTTTATAATTACAAATATAATATTTCTTAATCTGTTGATGTAATTATTGCAATGAATTCTTTAATTCGTGACTTATAACTTATATATTTTAACATTTAAGATAATTAAGAGAGGTTTGTATTTAGTTTTTTTCATATTTCAGTTATTCATTTTGCATAATAATTTGTTAGCATTATTCTTCTAATTGTTCCATTTGTGGTTGGAGATTGTTAAATTATTATAATTATTTCATTAGATTCTTATTCTATAAATCCAATTAAGCAATTTTATTTTACTGATCCCTTATTATGCTATCTTTTTATAAAAGGATAGTCAACAATTATTTTTTTTCTTTTTAAATTTATTCAAGCACAAGAGAATAATTGTAAGTTTAATTAATCTTTTTTTCTTGCGAAGAAAATTTAAATTCTTGTTTGGTAATGGAAGTTGAAGATTTTTTTAATAGATCATCAATTTTGTTATTCACCTCACTTAAACGTGAATTACTTTGTGGTGTTTATATAGTGGTAATATTATTGGATCTAAATGACAAATTAGTGAGATGAGTAGAAGTTGATCTAGAAAACTTCATTTAACGTTGTTTAATTTTATGTGAATATAATAAAAATAGAATGTAATTAAGTAAAGGTTGTAAATATGAATGAATAAATGAATTATATAAATTAAATATAATAATAATTAATAATAGAATGAAGATAGGTATATAAAAAAGAGTTTATATATAAAAATGAGTATATATAAATGTGGGTTGATATATAAATAATTAAATAAAAATATCTTTGTAAATGAGTTTTTCTAAATAAGAATCAATCATTTAGTCTTCATTGACAAAATCACATATGAGATACTTATCTCCTCAACTTGGAGAACGTAATGGAGGATCAGTAATTCAGAGAGAAACAATAATAAATCCTTAACTGAGAGAATCATAATTTATATTGTCATAAACTCCAAGAGAGACTGTAATTCCTTTAGATGTGTAATATACTGTAACAAAAAAGGTGGATTAATAAAACTATTCTGATTATGAAGTTAGAATCCAATCTTTGTTACATGAAGTGGAATTATGGAGAAAACGATATTTAGATTTAATGGCTATATATGATAAGAATATAGCAAATGAAGAAGTGGTATATCTATATATATTAATATGAATAGATAAGATTATAAGATGCAAAGATCTAATTATTATATGGAGAGAATGATGATTTATATGGGTAAATTAGATAATTAATAAAAGAGAACGACGAATTGAAATAAAGATTAAATACATATGAATTAAATAATTCCATCGAAGAAACAAAGAATAACTATGGTATTAATGGTTTATATTATTTAGAAAACTTATAAGTATAATTGAAGAGTAGATTAGGAGAATTAGATGAATGGAGAGATAAATATAATAAATTAGAAATTGAGTTAAATAAATATCAAGCTATTGAAATTAAGAATATGTAAGTAGAAGGATAATTAAAAGGATTAGAAGGTCAGGCTAATTAATGGTAAGATAGATATTGGTAAATGGTTGATGAAAGAAATAAATTATAAGATTAATTATTTGAAATAAATGAAAAATTGAATGCTGTTTAAATTGAAGCATCTTAAAGAAATCATGCTACTGAAATTAAATTAAGAGATGCTGAAATATTAAAATTAAAAAATCTTATTTAACATTTAAATAGTTAAGTTGATGAATGGAGAAAAAAAACATTATAAATGGAAACTGAAATTGAATTAAAATAATAAGATGTTGAAGCATAAAAAATGAAAGTTATTAAATTATAAGAATAACTAAATAATTCAAGTATGACTCTTTAATAAAAATGTAAATTAATTAATGAACAAAGTCTTGATATTACTAATCTTGAAAATAAATTACTTGAAATCAATGTTTTAAATCAAGAAATTGAAAATCTTAATGAAATGTTATAAGTTTAATAAACTGCTATGAATGATTTAAGAAAAGAAATCTCTAGATTAGAAAATAATTGTGGAGAATTAAGACATGAAAAATTATTAAAAATTGAATTTGAAACCGAAAATAAGAGATTAGTTGAAATTGTAGAATAACTTAAATAAATTGCCAATGATAGAAAAAATCAATTAGATGCACTTAAAATTAAATATGGTAATTTAGAAATTGAAAAAAATTAAATTTAATAAAGATTAGAAGAAACAAAATATTTAACAACTTAAATTAAATAATTAAATAATGAAAATTAAACATTAATTAGAAGAGTTAAATATTTAGAAGATTAAATTGAAGCTAATAAACTTGAAATTTAAGATTTATAAGCTAGAATATAATAATTAAAATTATTTGAAATTGAAAATAAGAAAGCTAATGAATTAATTATACTGAAAGATAATGAAATACAAAATCTTAGAAGAAAATTAACTTAATTTGAATTATAACCAAAAAGCAAAGATACAAGTGAATTAGAAGCGAGAATTAAATCTCTATTGAATGTTATTGAATAACTAAAAGCAGAATTTGCATAACTATAAGAATAATATGATAAATAATGTAAATAAAATATGATATTATCATAATAAATGGTTTCAATTGAAATTTCATAAGAAACTCGTATCGAAGATAAAACAGAAATAAATTAATGGGCTTTAAAATCTAATTAATTATCATCTGAATTAGATTTATTATCTAAATTAAATTAAGAGTTATAAACAAATTGTGATTTCTTAAATGATTAATTAAGATTATTATAAAAATAATTGATAGCAAGAAGATAAGAAGTTGAAGATTGGAGAAGATAAGCTGGTAATTATTATGTTGATGCTACTGAAGCCAAGAAATAACTAAAAGAATTAGAAACTTAATAAAATATATTGAATGCTGAAAATAGTAAGTTACTTAATGAGATTAAATAACTTAAAAATTAATTGATTGATGAATAAAATAATTGTTAAAAGTTATCTTTATAATCTGTTGAATAGAATTTAAAATAACAAGGTGAAATTAATTAATTGGTTTAAGATTTATAATATACAAAGATTCAACTTTAAATAAAGACAGATGATTGTGAGAATTAAAGAAGAAAATATTTATAATCAGAATAATTAAATCACGATTTGAAAGGTATTGAAGAGAAATATACTTATGCTAATGCTTAACTTACATAAAGTAAATTAGATAATGAAAGATTGAATTAATTATTAAGAGAATAATCTTAAAGTTAACCTTAAAATTAAAATAATAATGATTCAAATGAAGTACTTTCATAATAATTATAATAACTCTAAAACAGATATGATAAACTATAATAAGAATATTTAAATACTGCTACATAAATTCCATTATTAAGATAGGAACTAGCTGATAAAGATTTGACACCATTATAAAAAAGAATTGATGAATTATTAAAAGAGAATTAAAAATTAACATTAGCTTTTTAAAATAAAGTTAGAGAATGTGAAGAACTTAGAAGTAGATGTAATACATAAGAATCAAGAATAACAGATTTAAGATTTTTAGAGAAGAGTTATCCAGAATTATAAGGATAAAATAGATAATTATAATAATAAATAGAAGATTAACTTAATGAAATGACTCTTTTAAATACAGATATTGATAAATTAAATCAAAAGATTGCTAAATATTAACTTTAACTTAAGAACTATTAAATTTTATAAAATGAACATGCTTCATTAAAGAGTATAAGTAATGTTAAAGATTAAGATATTGCTAAATTAAAGACATCTAATTATTTAATTGGAACTGATCTTGAAAATACTTAAAAGATTAAATAAGAATATGTTCATAAATATGAGAAAGCAGCTTCAGAAAAAGAAGAAATAAAAGCAACTTTAATTCAATTATAAATGGAAGTTGATAGATTGAATAATCGTTTAGGAAAAGCAGAAGTAAAAGCACTTGAAGCAGAAAGATTAAGTTAAAAAGTTATGATTGTAGAAGGTTAATTAGGTTAATCTTAAGAAGAGAACTTTGCTTTATAAACTAAAAATTAATAAATGTCTAGTTAATTAAAAGCACTCTAAACATTAAATGAAAATTAAGAATTTAAGATTAATTAATTAATACCATTTAGAAATTAATGGGAAGATTTACAAAATATCATTTAAAAAGAGTATTTTTAATATTATATATTTTTAGTTAAAATTCCATAAGTAATATATAAGTTTAATTGGCTTAAGCTACAGAAGCAGCTAATTAATATTTAAAAGACTTATAATAAGCTTAAGAGTAATTGAAGAGTTAAGAATAATAAATTTAAGAGAGATCTAAAATTATTGTTGAATTAGAATAAGCTAATGAATAAAATATTTCATAATTGAATCAATTCTAAAAAAGAATTAATGAAATTCAAGAAGAGAATTTCTAATTAAAAGTTACAAATTAAAATGCTGTTTTAAGATTAAAGAAATTAGAAGCAATCGAAACTGATTATGCTAAAATTATTGAAGAGACTTAATAATTATAAGATTAATTAAGTGATCTTAAAGATAAATTAAAAATTAAAGAAGCTGAAGCTGCTTAATTCTAATATTGGAAAGAAAGTTTAGAATCAAGAGTTGCATTATTAGCATCTGAAATTGAAAGATAAAAACATATGGTTAAAACTAAAAATGATGATATTGATAATTTGAAGGAAGCTAATTAACGTTTAGAAACATTAGTTACTTAATTATCAGCATTTGAAGGTGATGCTAGAAGATCTGAAGAATAAATTATTTAAATGAAAGGATAAATAGATACAATTAAATCAAATTTAACTGTTAAATAAAAAGAATGTGAAGAACTTAAATAAATTAAAGAAAATGTAGAATAAAAAAATACTACATTATAATAAGATATTGATTCATTAAAATCTAATTAATTAACTTTAAGTGTTAAATCTGAAGATCTTATACAAGAAGTTTAAAGATTATAAAATGAATGTAATTAAATGAAATCATTTAATGGAATCAAAAATGAATTAGAAAGCAAAATCTAAGCTTAAAATTAATAAGTTGATGAATTGTTATAATAATTATAAAGTAAAAATAGAGAATTAATCGATCTTAAATAAAAGTAAATTTATTATTTATCTATTTAGATTAAATGATTATGATTCATAAAACTAAATCATTAAACAATTATAAGTTGAAGAATAGAAATTATCATTATAAATTGTTACCTAAAATAAAGAAAAAGAGGAATGGCATGCTAAAATGGATTTATTATAAAGATAAATAGAAAAATTAGAAAAATCTAAAAATGATCTTGAAAATAAATGTGCTTTATTAGCAGGTTAATTAGAGGTCTAAATATAAAAATATTCTAAATCATAAGGTGAAAATAGTAGAATGAATGATTAAATTATTATGCTCACTGATGATAATGAGAGATTAACTTAATCTCTACAAAATGCTTTGATTGATTGCGATGAATTAAGAAAGAAAGCTTAACCGCTCTAAACTTCCTTTATTCAAAATTCAACTATTGTTAAATCATCCTCAGTAGTTCATAGTTGAGACATTACATATTTACATTAAAAAAATTACACAATATATTATTATTTTTATCAAAAATATTATATTATATATCTATTTTATTTATAAAAAATATTATATTATATTATATTATTTTTTATAAATTATTTTACAATTCATTAATTTAATCACTTTTTATGATATGTTAAACAAAATTTAATATGTATTAATAGTTACAAACTCAAATCAATTAGTTTAACATATTTTATTTAATAATCTCTAACAATAAGCTAATTTAGTATGTTTAAATTTAATTATATTTAGATCAAATAATTAAATTGTTTATTATGTTTATTATTTAATTGTTCTAACTTATACAGAAAGAATAATATTGCTTACATAATGAGATATAGAATTAATTATATTTAATATTTAAATAGTGTTAATTTTAGCATTTTCTCAACAAACTATAATTTTATAATCACTTCGATAACAAGATAAACAAATTTTAAATATTAAAAATTAGAGGGTTTTACGATGATTTTGAATTAAAAGAATCATTTAAAAGATATATTAATTTAAGGAATTGATGAATAAAATATTTAATTGATATAAGGTTTTGAATTTAGAGAATTTAATTGTAATTAGGTTGTTAGCTATTAAGGAATAAAGGAGAGAACACTATTTACTGATAAAATTTGTACATTAATAAAATATATTAGAATAAGAGGTAATAGGTTTAAAATATAATAAATGGATTATTTACAATCCATCTTTACAGAGACAATTATTTCTGATCCAATTTATGATTTTTTTAAAAATTATTGTAAAGGAAAGATTTTCATTTTTTTTTTCGAATTCTCTTTTTTTTAATTGTTTCTGTTTCTTGTTTATTTGAAAAGTTTCTTAAGAATTCTCGATCTTCATTTGATATAAAATCATCTCTAATATCATATTATTGGATTGGTTCTTCTTATTGTTATTTAAAATAGTTTAACAGTTCATTCAGATTATCTCTGTTTTATAGTCTTCTATCATATTTAGATTTCGATTCTTCTTTGGATAGTGTAGTATAGGCTTCATTTATTTAGTGAAATTAATCTGTTGCTCTAAAATCGCTATTCTTATCCTAAAAAGATATCAACAGTTGAATACTGGATGGCACTAAAGAGCCAATTTATGATAAGCTTTCTTTATTTGATTAGGTTAAGCATTTCTCTCTAAGCCTAAAATGTCATAATGATTTTTCATTATTATTATTCCATCTGAACATCCCTAAATAAAACATAGAAATTCTGGAACAATTTTATTATTATAATAAATATAATCAAACTAAGACCTTTTTTAACATAACTTATTGTTTCTTCTTGCTTTCTTGTTTGGATGGTAGCTGTTAAAATTAATATATTTTTACATAAATTTATTAATTTTCAAAGGTTATCAATCTATTTATTTTTTCTTCATTCATAACTGTATTAATTAAAACAATTCTAATTCTTATTTTGAATAATTTTAAGCAATCATAAATTCTCCTTTATTCTAAATTCCTAAACTTTAATATTCACCATTTATTGCTTATTTTTAAACGAAATCATTTTATGATATTTTCCAGATTTCTATAAATTTTTGTAAAATAATTAAATATTTATGTTTTTGATTATAAAATATTTTTTAGATTTAATTTTAAGTTTAAATTCGAAATGATAAAATGTAAATTTATTGATTATTTTATTTCCAAATCTTGATATTTTTATCAGATGCAGTATATATATTGTTATTTTCATCAAAAAATATATCACAAATAAATTTTGAATGTTAATCACATATATCTTAATGTTTTATCCATTTCCCATCATTATATTTCCAAATAATTAATTTTAAATCAGCACTTCCTGATGCAAAATAATCACCTTAATCATTTAATGCTAAACTAGTAATATTATTCTTATGATCTTTTATAGATATATCTTTTTATAATTTATATTCTTTTCTATTCCAAATAATAATTTTTTAATCTATTCCTGCAGATATAACCTAAGATTTAGTTTCATTTATAATTATTTTATTTATTGAACCTTGATGTCCTAAATATTATGAACATAAAATCCAATTATTTTTACTTCTTTTCCATATTTTTAATAAAGCATCTTTTCCTGCTGTTATCATCCAATCTTTATTAGCACCAAAACACATATCTGTTATATGATCTTATTTACATAAATTTTGAAATTAAAAATTATTATCTTCAAAATTAACTTCTATTAATCCAGAATAATCGCATAAAACTGCTAATGGTTTTTCAGAATTTATAATTATTGGATTTACCCATTATTATAATTTATAAGTTGAAATAAGTTTATAATTGTTACGATGTACATTTAATTAATCTTCTTTAGTTTTAGTACTTTTTATTGATATAAAATATTTATTAACAATATTCTAAATCTCATTTAATTCTTTAAATAAATGATCTAAATAATTCTTGATATCTAATTATATTATCTATTTATCTTTTTCATATTTATTATTTTCTAAATCAGATACCATCTCTCCTAATTTCTAAATATCACTTAAACTTCTAATATTTATTCGATCTTCAAATCTTGCTTAGGATTCTAAATTCATTCTTTATTTTTCCAAAGAATCAAGTAATTTATTAAATATTTTTTTCATTTCTTCAGAAAATTGTTAAAGTTATTTTTAAATCTTTTGTAACTCCTCCATACTTTTATCTTTATTATTATTGATGATTTAACTTTCTATTAATTTTTAATTATTAACTCTTTCTAATCCTTTTGCTATACTATGTGGTTGCTTTATATCACATTCTTTACAACATGCTCTTTATCCTAATGGAATTCCAATCTTAATATCAAGTAATATGATTTCTAAATTATGAATTGGGCAAAGTATTTTTGATTCTGTATATTACATCAAGAAATAATTATTAAAATAATTAGTAAAATGATTAATCAATTTTTAAATTGAAATTATTTTCTTTATTGAAATAATATAGAAAGGTTAAGAATTACTCATTACATAAAATGAATATTAATTTGAAGAAAGATTCTTTATAATATTACAAATATCAAGTATTTAGTTAAATTATTATAAAAAATGAAAAAAGAATAGTATGTACAATTTTTCTAAAATACTTTTAGAAGATTTTCTTTAAAAAAGTGATAAGTTAACTTATTTTAAATTTTTAATCAATTAATAAATAAATTTATATAGATTTGTTAACTCATAATCCATACGCTTCTATAAATTATAGAATTAAGAATTTATATTAAAATTATTTATTTTACTTATAAAAATTAAAAACAAAAACTTAATAGAAATAGAAATAATTTTATTATGAGAAACAATAAGGAATATTAAATAGCTGGCGAGAATTTTTCTACTTAAAAAAAGCTAAAGAGTAGAATTAAAAGAATTTTAAATGACAAATATAACTTGGGTCAATAATTAGAAAAGGTGATTTTTTATTCATGCTCGATGTTTTGAAGCATCATCATAACTATAAATAAAAGTTAGGAGTTGGGATCAAATCTATGATGGTTGATTAGAATACAAAATATTAATAAAATCGTACTTTTTATCTAATTCGTAATGATGATACTAGAGCTGATTTTAGTTATGAAAAATGTCTAAAAAAATAAACAAACATGACATTTTTTAAAAAGCATGTAGAGTAGCAATTGAGCTTGATATATCTGAATTTAAACAAAAATTCTTTTTAGAATAAAATTAATAACCATAAGTATTGTGTTCTATAAGAGGTGAACCAATTAGTTTAATAAATTGTGAAGTAGATCATAAATCACCTAATACTTTTGTTAAATTAATTGATGATTTTATTGAAGAAAATTAGATTAATGTTGATGATATAAAGTTTGATGGTGAGGAAGATACCAAGTCAAACATAAATTAAATGATAAAGAACTTTTAAAAAAATGGATAAATTATCACCGAGAGAATGCAGATTTATAAGTTGTGAGTAAGAAAGCAAATAAAAGTATTTTACAAAAAGGTACCAGAAAAATCAGAAGATAAAAATGAAAAAATCATATTTGAACATGATATAGGATCTAAGACTTTTAATAAATCTATTTCTAAATAGTAATATATAACTATTAAAAAAGTAATTAATTTATAAAATTTAAATACTAATTTTTCTTTGAGTATTATAATATTTAAATGGATTAATATTTTATGTAAATAATAGAAATTAAAAATTAAAATGGCAGATTCTCCTAATGTTTACAATAATTTTGAGAATGAGAGGGATCAATTTTCATTTTAAATTGATCCTGATCCTTTGAATATCAGAAAAACTGCTGAGGAAAAAATTTAATAGGCAAAACAATTAATGATAGAGTCTAGAGCAAAAATAGAAAAAATTAGAGATTAATTGTTAAATAAAAGATGTTTTATTAAAATCAAAGAAGTAGAAGATAAACAAAAATTTGAGAAGAATCTTTAAAAATAAGTGATTAACATTTTAGTCACGACTCTATATAAATGTACTAACAATAAGTACATCAAAGAAAGGATCGAGAATGTAGCTGATCAAATAATTGAAGAATGGATAACTTTAATAGATACTAACATAAAATTTAAGAAAGAAAACCCTAATTTAAATAATCTTGATTAACTTAATCAATAATATAAACTAAAGAGTAATAAAAATATATTCCGTATTAAATAATTTAATTAAACTTTGATTAAAGAAAAGTGTTAAATATAGATTTAAAAGTCCACTTAATATATTGATTTAGAATAATAGATTAATGGTATTAAATATTTCTTTCATGAATTAAAGAAGAAAAAAGAAAAGGAAAATAAATAGAATTAATTTGCTTTTATAGATTTATAAATTAGTGCTTTAGAAGAATTAATGGAAGAAGTTTTTAGAAAAAAATAACTTTTATCAAAGAAATATATGGCAATTAATCCAAATTTTAACAAAAAAGATTTTATTAATTTTTGGAATGATGATCAATTTAAGTAAGAGTTTTAGAATCTTTAATAATTATTTGAGAACAAAAATATAGAGATATTAAAGTTATTTAAAGTAGATTAAAATAGTGAGAAATTTGATTGTCTTGTCTCTTCTATCTCTAATTTGCTTTAGAAACATAATGGAATTTTTGATATAAAAAAAATAAAATATTTCAAATGAATATGAAAAAAGTAGAAGAATATTTATAGATTTATACATTTGATAGTCCTTCACGATTTTTAAATTTAGATTATCCAACGAATTAGAATGGTAAACATATTAAAATATTATTTAGATCATATGGATCAAGAGCCAACTTTGAAAATAACTTAAAACGAAATAAGTAATAAAATAGAATAATAAACTTAATAAAATTAAGGTAGAAAGAAAGTCAAATTATGAAAAATTATATATTATTAATAATTTGCTTGAATAGTCTTAATTAATAAAATATATTTAAATTTGTAATAATTTCTGAAAATATTTTATTTTCTTGTTATATTAGTTGGACATTCAGAGACTTTGTACTTTCATAAATACAACAAAAATCACATAATTAGGATAAGGACTAAATAACAAGCTAATATTCTTAAATTAAGTTTTAAATGTTTCAAGATAATAATTTAATTAAGTAAAATTCTTATAACAATGAGTAAAAAATCAATCTTAGAATTATTTTAAATTTGAATCTTAAAATAAGTTTGAATCACAGTTAAAATGACAGGTATTAAAATTCTAAATATTATAAGTTTTATATATACAATCATCAAGATTAAAAGTTTATCAAGAAAAGGAATAAATGGTAATGATAATAATATATTTTCAAATATTTTAAGATAAATAGTTAATCATAATAGATATTAATTTTATTTATTTAATTAATAAATGAGTTTCTAAGGATTTTTGGTTAAGAAAACTGTGCAATAATTTCCAATAAGATAAAAGCCTGTATATTATGATGATTTCACTGATTAAAATTTTGTTCTATTTATAAATAAAAAGTTAGCTGATTTACGATGTATTATATGAATATATTAGTTCAAAGTGGCAGCAACGATTTATCAGTTAAAAGAATAATGAACTTAAAGATAAAAATCCCAAAAGACAAAAATACTGAGGGATAGAAAATAAAAAGAAAGGCATCAATAAAGAAAAAGTCTTTATCAGTTTAGAAAGATGATTCAGAGAAAAAGTTTAGGTACAAATTTAGATCTCCACCGGTAAAACCTGAGGTTAGATTAGCATCTTATTTAAATGATGAATTACTAAAATAACATTAGATAAGTCCATTGTATTAAGAATACAAATTAGCAAATTTAAAAGCAAACTTAGTAAAATTGCAAGCTAAAAAATCATACTAATTAAATGAATTAAATCATGTAGAATTAGAAGATGAAGAATAAGTGAAATATTTTTTAACAGAAATATGTAGAAATCATCCTGAAATTGATGTAGGATAACTATTAAGAGTGGATGTTGAAAAGAAAGAGTTAAAATTAGATAATTAAGAATAAATATTAAAGGAACTAATATAGAAAAGAATAAAATAAGAAGAATTAGAATAATTAATGAAATTAGAATAATAATATAATTAAAATCTTGTAAATATTTACAAAGAAACTAGATATGATTAATTTGAACCAGAATTTAAAAAATAAGGTTAAATTAATATGTGTAAAATAAAGAGATAAAAAGAAATTTAAGATAAAATGTTTTCTGAAATATTTAAAGTTAAATCACATCATCATCATCATCATCATTCTTCTAAAAATAATACACGTAAACATTTGTTTCATACTAAAAATAATACTCCAGAATCTAAACATAAAGTTACACTTTCATAATAATTTTCACCATCAAATAATATATTTATTTCTTAACCTACTACAGTATAAATATCACCATAAACATCAATGCATTAAGAAATAAAACCAAGCTTAATGACAACTTCTATCGGTACTTTTAGTGATAGTAGATCTCCTATAAATATATAAAACACTGATTTTAGTTAAAAAATAAAGACTATTATGGATAAATGTGAATTATTTGAAGATGAACATAAAATATCAAATTAGATATTAAAAAAAAGAATTAATTAAATGGGAAGAGAATTAAATTCGTATTATGATACAGCAAGAAGTCGATATAAAAATTAAGATATGGAAATAGATACAAATGATGGATTTGATAAATTTTTATAAGAAAATCATTTCAAAAGAAAATTAATTGAATTTCAGGTTAGTTAAGTTTAAAATTTACATGAAGTACTTAGTCAAAAAGCAAAAAGAGAATTAACTAATAATTTTATGGGATCTGATTAAGAAAAATAGAAATTATTTTGATTTTAGATTTTATTTATATAAAATTATTTTGCTTATGAGTTTTGCATCTGATTAAGGTTCAGAAGAATCTGATAGTGATGATTCAATATTTCAAATGAATAATATTTAATAACGTAAGAATTTATCTGAAATTGATGTTATTATTGCAATATTAAGTATCGAACCAAAGAATAGGTCATATTAATAATTAGAATTACTATGTGAAAAATTTGAATAGAATGTTCATTACTTTTAATAAATAAGAAGTAAACTCAATCCCAACATTTTAATTAAATTGATGTCAACCATTACAATTGAAAGATTTAAAGCATTCAGTGTGGTATTTAATTAAAGTGAAACTGGAAGAAAAATGTATATCGTATTATAAGGAGAAGCTGCTATATTAATTAAAAGCAATGATCATTTTGAGAGTCATAAAAAGGAAGATAATAAGAAGGAAGAAAATAAACGAAGAAGTACAATGAAATATCAAATATTATAATAGGAGCAACTAAGACTTTCGATGAGTTAATTTTACATCGTTATCAAAATTTCAGAATAGTTGCTTATAAAAAATAGTATGATTATTTTGGAGAGATAGCAATAGAACAAAGAATTCCTAGGACTGCTACTGTTATTACAAAAGAACCTTGTATATTTGCTATATTAACTTTTGACGCATATCAAACATTATTGAGTGAACTAAAGGCTGATAATTTATAGTTAAGATAAGTTGTGATTGCTAAAATGTATCCATTTCATTTATTAAATGAACAATAATTGTAATCTATTTTACACAATCAAGAAGAATTAAATATTTAAGCTGGATCTATATTGTATAAAGATTTATAAACTGCAGATTCAGTTTATCTTATAATTAAAGGAGAAGTATAAGTTTCACTTAAAGAATTCATAGATAATGCAGCTTCTAAAGTTTAAGAATAAAAGTATTTTCTTAATTTTTAAAAGTAATAACGGATTAAAAATATTGGTCTATTTAGTGTAGGTTAAATTATTGGAGATTATGAGATATTCTTATTTAAGATTTATAAACGTAAATTTATAAGAAGAACAACAGCAATTGTTAAAAGTGATTCAAAAATTATTAAAATACCTATCTAATAATTTGTTGATGTTATTGAATATGGTTTATCATCTAAATGGCTTATCAAGTATTTGAATGATAAATATGAATCTAAACAAAAATTACCTATTTTATAAATTTAAGATGAAACAGAAAAATAAAGATAAAATAATTTTGTTTCTCCACAATTAAAAAAAATGATTTTGAGAATTAAATAATATCATGATCATAATAAAATATCTAGTGAAAGATTTTCTAAAGTTAATTATTAATACGATCAAGATTAGAACACAAATGATCAACCATTTACAACGCTTAAAAATGAAATTAATTTCTAAGATAAATCTGTTTTAAAATACTTAGCTAAAGATTAAATTTTACCTAAAAAATCAATCAATACACTATCATAATTTAGTGTTGAAAAATTTGCATCATCTTTAAAATCTCGTATCTAATTTTCTAAATTAATGACTTAAATTGATGATGACATGACTTGTTATAGGTTCTATTCTTCACCTATAAAATAAAAGCCTAAATAAATATTTTTAAGAAAAGTTTGTTCTTAGATACAATCTCCATAATTAATGTAATCCTCATAATTATTGAATTGAACAATATTATCAACTATTTTTTAATTTTAAGTTGAAATAACTTATAAATAAATAATAAAAAATCTGTCTTGATATTGATAATCGTATTAAAGTTTAGGATAGACAAAAATGAATATATTGATTATATAAAAGTCTTAAACTCAAAATATGATGTAAAAAAATAGATAATAAATATTATTATGATTTGCTTTTGTCTAAAAGTCTATAAATCTATGTTATATAATAAGTTGATTTAAAGATTGAAATTGAATCTTAATAATCTGATATATAAATTTATCTCATTTATAAAAATCAATGATACATTCAGAAGAAGAGAGTGAGAACAGTTTTACACCAGAATAAGAGTAAATAATTAATTTAAAGATAAGGAATGAGGATAATATAGATGAATTAAGGAATAGAGACAATAAAAAGTATGCGATTATTGATTAAAATGTTCGCATATAATTATTACGTCGTATACTCTCGAAATAAACAACAATAAAAGAGGCAGCAAAGGAATTTGGGATAAATTTCTCTACAGCAAAAGCAATTCTATAAACATATAGAAAAGAAGGTCGAATTGGTAAGAAAAAGACAAGAGATCGAAATAAAAGTAAATAGGATTTAGGAGATTTTAATCAGACAAGAAAGATTTAATCAATGTACAATCTTGAACAACCTTTATAAATGAAAACAATAAGTCCAGAGAAAATACCTACACCATAACCTTTTTAATAAACAATGATTCCAGTAATGAGTTCGCCAAACCTTGATAATACATAAATTGCATTGGCACTTTGTTAAAGAGAGTTGGCTTAATAAAAATTAGTGAATTTTTAATTAATGATGATGATCTAAGTAAAATAGTAATCTAAATAATTTTAGAACTTTAATAATATTACACAACTACAAGTCAAAGAAGAATCTAATATAATTAATTGACTTATATTAAATAAATATAAATTATTATGAACGTCGAAACACCAAATTCCGAGAAAGTGTAACAAGTACTTTCTAAATAATATTTTAGATTCTTTAAAAACAAGAATCATTGTTAAAAGAATAGAAATATTATGAATATGAATAAAAAATACTGACTTTTGGATCAAGATTTATTAATTAGTAAAATAAAGATGGAGCTATCACTTTATATTTATAAGCAAGCAAAGTCTTAGTTAAAAATAATTAAGATAATTCAGGATTCAATCTAGCCACAGAAGTGATTAAATTATCAGATGAATTAGATTCTTAAAATATTGGTAAGATTGATCTATTTATTTGAAAGCTGAGATTATGTCAATTTATTCAATTGCATAATTTAGTAAATTAAAAGTTCAATTCATTAACAAAGTGCTAAAGAAATATCCAAATTATAAAGATTAAATTTGTTAATAAGTTGGAGTTGATTTACTTAATCATAATAAATTTCATTTAGCATGGAGATATTTAATCTAATTATCAGATGTTAATACAGAAATTTAGATGTTGGTAAAATGGAATTAATAATTACCTGAATAAGAAAGACAATATAACTTAATCAGATACTTATTAATGTAAATATGAAAAATAATTTTATTAGTAAATTAGGTCAGGGATTATATAATGAGAGTGTTAAGATAATGAATGAGTTAATTCCTACAACAGTTACTTAAGAAGCTTTATTTATTCATTTATTAGTAAAATCAATCAGAATTTAAAGCAGGGAAGCATATGACTTAGTTTTCAATAAGTTTAAAGTTGTGATTGATGCAGATCCAATTTTTTAGGATGTATGAAAATTAACTATAAATTAGTTATATTATAAAGTAGGTGTAAAGTACTTTGGACTAAAGGAAAAGGAATAATCATAATCGGGTATTGGTGGATTATTGAGTTAATTCTTTTAATGAAATTACATTTTGTATAAATATGAATATTCAATTTATGAATTTTGTTATTCAACTATATAAAGAGATTCTCTTAATATTAATAAGACTATTATGATAGATAAAATCTTTAATTTTTTTTGATGGAATTTGTTTATTGCTTTTTGAGATACCTCTAATTTTTAAGATTTAAGACTATTATTAGTTATGATAAATAATCTAAATTACATTTAAGATTATTATATTATATTATATTATA
>CAJJDN010000083.1:309879-327536 GCA_905182985.1 Paramecium sonneborni | reverse complement strand
AATTAATAATTACCTGAATAAGAAAGACAATATAACTTAATCAGATACTTATTAATGTAAATATGAAAAATAATTTTATTAGTAAATTAGGTCAGGGATTATATAATGAGAGTGTTAAGATAATGAATGAGTTAATTCCTACAACAGTTACTTAAGAAGCTTTATTTATTCATTTATTAGTAAAATCAATCAGAATTTAAAGCAGGGAAGCATATGACTTAGTTTTCAATAAGTTTAAAGTTGTGATTGATGCAGATCCAATTTTTTAGGATGTATGAAAATTAACTATAAATTAGTTATATTATAAAGTAGGTGTAAAGTACTTTGGACTAAAGGAAAAGGAATAATCATAATCGGGTATTGGTGGATTATTGAGTTAATTCTTTTAATGAAATTACATTTTGTATAAATATGAATATTCAATTTATGAATTTTGTTATTCAACTATATAAAGAGATTCTCTTAATATTAATAAGACTATTATGATAGATAAAATCTTTAATTTTTTTTGATGGAATTTGTTTATTGCTTTTTGAGATACCTCTAATTTTTAAGATTTAAGACTATTATTAGTTATGATAAATAATCTAAATTACATTTAAGATTATTATATTATATTATATTATAAATTACATTATTTATATAAAATGAATTATTTGATCTGTATGTATTAGATATGTTTAATATAAAATAGGAAGGGTGGATTGATGAAAATTTGTTTAGTGAAATTAATCATTTCTACAACTACTCTTATAAATAATATTAATTTAACATATATTCTTATATTCTAATGTTAGTTTGATTAAAAAAAAGATTTCCTTTAGCAACTAATTGTTTTATATAAACAAGAAGATTAGAAATTTATGAATTAAACTCTATAATTATAAAAATTTTTAAAATTACTTTTCTTTTTTCTGGTTCCAAAATACAAATTAAACACAAAAATCTTAAAATTGCGCTCAGTCTTAAATAAAAAGGCAATAATTAAAAGGATTTCTAGCCATAAAATAATTAATGAAGATGGACAACAAAAGATTTAAACTGATGCTAGGAGTTAATTATGTTAGCTCAACAAGTAAGAAATTGCTATTCAATCTTAGACTATTTTGCTTCTTCCATAAAATCAAATACTGCAAAAAAATGCATCAACACTCAAACAAGTACTTAGGATTTCACTCAATTTGACTATTTAATACAATCTCCATAAATTATTAAGGTATTAATTCTAGAAATTTTTATTAGAAAGTCAAAGTCAATGCTGAAAGTACTCTGCATACTTATGAAGATGATTTATATTGTGATGAAGTTATATAAAATGAAGAGTCAGCACATACCACTTTTTAGAGTAAGTCTTCTGCAATACCAATTCAGAAAGAATATTATAATATCAATCCTCTCTACTTGTTAGAATACAATGAAAAAGAATATAACTTTAAAACTAGGGCCATTATATTAAATAGAATATAAGATAATTGTCATAATTTGAATAACCCTTACTCCCATAAGGCTATATATCTATATGATCTATTCCTTTGCAAATTAACTACTAAGATCATAACTAATTAAACATAATTGAGATTTCTTTCATTAGCTATGATCTTTATTGTTACTAAAATGAATGCTGAAACTCCAAATATTTGCTCACTCTTATCTTAGTCATCACTTAATATGACTAAATAATAACTTATCTAATATGAAAGATTCATCCTTAAAGTTTTAGACTGGCATACTAATCCATTAACCTTATAAGATATTATCTATGAAGTCCTTTATAGATTTTATAATACTTTTCCTAATTACAAAATCTAATCAGATTAAAATAATAAAACTATTAATTAGATTATTAATGCTATTGTTTTAGATCACAATTACTTGAGTTATTCTTTAGAGGATCTCTCTTTTTCAATTTTATTTCTACTCTATAAAAAAGAATTATAAGAAAATTAATTTGATGATTTTCTAAAGATTCATAATAAAACCATATCAGATATTTAATTATCTATCAAATTTGTTTCAAAATATATTCGAGTGATTAATTAGTTGGTATTTATATCATTTTTATATTTCTAGAATGAAAAACAACTTGATATTAATTCATTAGAAATTCTTAAATTAGTTTGTGTTTGATTCTTTTTATTATATATATATATGTATATCATTAGTAATATAATTTAAACTTATTACTGTTTTAAGCACTTTATATTCTTGCTTTATTTATCGTCTATTTACTCGACTAATAAGAACTTCTTATATCATTTTTCACTTCATTTAACAACTAATCAAATTCATCATCTATTTCCATTTTTTAATTCTAAATGCTCTCATAATTCTCATCAAATGTTGAATTCATTATTTAAGGTGTCATTCTTTTCTCTTTTATCTGAGCACTATTTGTACGACTTCCCAAATATCCATTTGTTTAATTATCATTAAACTTAAATAATTTTCTACGAGGACCATTTGGCAACATTATAGATAAATCTTATTACTTTTAAGGTAATTTCCTTACTGTGTTATCTGTTTTTTTATTTATATTCGATATTGTTTCAATAAAACTATTATAACATATTCCACATACTCTCACAAATTAAAAATCATCAAATTTAGGAACAATTCTTCCTGTTACATCTAAATGTAATTTTTAATCATTCAAATGATGAAGATTTCTATGCATTCTTATTTTCCATATTCTATTTTTAAGCACTTCAAAAGTATCATTAACTTTTGTTAATTTTCTACACCCACAACATTAAACTACAGTGATATCATCTGATATTTATTTTTTTGGTTAATATTATTCAAAAAATTCTTAATTATGTAAATAGTTTAGAGAATTAATGAAATTTAATAATCTTTTAGTATTTTAAAATTAAATACTAGTATTCCAAAGAATCATCAATTTATCTCCAACCTATTTCATATAAATTTCAATCTAATTGACCTTTTATCCTTCAATTAAACTTAATAATTTTTCAACTGTTATTCCTACTTTATTTACTCTTGTTTCAAAAATGACTTTTTCACATGCAAATTAACTTTCCTTCAAAGTTATTAAGGGTTCTGAAGATAACGGAATTCTTTATTAAACCTAAGTTATATGACCTTATCTAGAATATGTAATAAAGTTTTCACTAGGAAATGTTTATTAAATAATAACATCTTAATATAGTTCTGAAAAATTAGTGATGTCAGATATTAGTGCTTCAAGTTCATTTCGTGTTAAATATTTAAATTAAACATCTTTCTTGTTCAATAATCTCTAGAATGAACATACATGCTTATCTTTAGAGTTAAAAGTATCTAGGATGCTTTTTAAATTAACATTCTCTTTCCTTTTCTTTAATATTTTACCAGAACATTAAGAACTGGTAAAATAATGTGATATTTTGCTACCCTACAAGTAAAATGTTTAAGGAACTTCAAAACAGCATTCCTACATTGCATATTATTAAGCTTTCCAAAGTTCCCCTACAATATTAAACATTTTAATAAAATTATACTATAATTGATTAATTCAATGTATTTGGGTTGTAGCTTTCAATATTCATCTATTCTGATTCAGTAATTTAATAATATATGAAAGCATTCTTTTACAAAATTAAGAAATTAGTATAAGACACTATATGTAATCTACAATTCTATCATATCTAGTTGGAATTTTTAATTTGAGAATTAGTAGAGCATAAAATAGAATTGATTTTTAACATTACTTATATTTACAATTCCTTTTTAAGTTTACAATTATTAATTTAAAGACTTTTTATTAAATCAGATTTTAACCCAAATTTCACATATATTGAAAAATAATCTCCACCTACTTTTTCAATAAAATTATTAGGCAGATATAAAATTTGTCTAAAAAAAAGTATCTTTTATTCTTTGCAATTGTATATATGCTAAAAACTTAAATGGTGATTTAAAATTTTTTAATTTTACATATTTTTAGTATAATAATTTATAGTTTCTAAAAATTTTCTCTAAATTGGTTCATTAAAATATTTGTTAGATTAAACTCTCCCCAAATTCATATAAAATTCACTTTGGAAATTTGAAAATATTAAATTAGAATTTTGTCTAAAGGTGATTTTAATCAATTTTTAATAAAATTTGTGCATACAAGAAGGGAATTTAAAGCTTAAACTGTTACAATAAATAAGGGATAATTCTATAATTTTATTGTAATCAATGAGTATAATTAAGAAATAATAAGGAGTGAGAAATAAATATTAAAAATAAATAAAAAAATAAGAATTGTATCATTTTATAATTATTAAATTCTATCAGAAGCAATATCTACTAAAATAATATCATTCTTAAACATCAGGATTATTAGTAGTAAAACTAGTTTGAAATAATAATCTTTCCTTTCATCTTCTTACCTCTAAACGTGGCACCATTATATTAAATAATTTATTTATTCCTATTTTGAAATCTACTTTCCATAGAATATAATATTATTGTGCTTACTAATGAATTATCCTTTTATACTTCATATGCTTTACCATCAGAGAAATCAAAACTCAATACCAATTTCCATAGTTTCATCTATGTTCTATAGCTATATATGAAAACATTTTAAAATCGACAAATCCATAGAATATATTATTAGTAAAAACCATATTTAAGCTAGCTTTGAAATACATAAAAAGAAAAAACCTTCAGAAGCAAATAGCTTTAAAATGAATAGTTACATAATGATACAAGTATTTTTATTATATTATGTATAAATCACAATTAGAATGTTGAAATTTGCCGAAACCGTTTGCTATATTTTCAATCTTTTCTTTTTTCAATGATAATTCTCAAAGCAAATATTTATCAAACTCATAGACCATTCCTTGTTTTTATAATCCTACATAATCACATCGATTTAATTATTGGAGAATAGATAACTTTTATATTTCTTCATTTTAAACTTGAATTAAATCTTTCTTATGAAAATAAATAAAGCAGAGCTCATTAACAAATTTAGTCTATACATTTCTGTTCAGAATAGCATCATTATTTTAATTTATTATTGTAATTTCAACAGCACAAAATTATTTTAATTGAGATTTCTATCAGAAAAGTGCCATCTTTATTATAATTCAAGTGGCTATGCATATATATGTGGTAAGTTATGGAAAATTTAATCATTTGTGAATTCTTTTATTGATTTATGTTAGAACTATACTGTTATACTACAGGTTGAGATTATTTAAATTTACATTTTCTATTTTAATATTATTTAGGGGCACATTCTTCTGATGATAGATAAAAAATTTGTTTGAATTTAAATGATCTTTTTAAGATCATTTTTATTCAGTTTTATTAATTTTTGTTTTTTGTGATTGAGATTTTGTATATTGAGAAAAAATGAAAAAATGTCTTGAAAATCGAGAGTTATTATATAATGAGTAATGAATCATAAAATAAATATTAAGATGAAGAATAAAGAATCAGATAAATTAATAAATAAAAATGAATTTCAAAGAGGATCCAAAAAATCTGATAATTCCATTGGATTTGGCTAAGATCATATATGATAAATGGGATGCTGATTTGGCTATACTGGATCAGCCTGATTAAGTATATGGGAAAGCATTACATGGGAAGGGAGAAGTTACATTCAAAAATGGGAATAAATATGAAGGAGAGTTTCATAATGGAATGTTACATGGTTATAGTAAATAGCAATATTCTAGGTGAGGGCACATTTACTTGGGCATCTGGAGTAATCTATAAAGGAGAATTCACATACAACAAGATAGAAGGATAAGGAACTTATTAATGGCCAGAAGGATCTACATACAGTGGGGTAGTAGTCAATGGATTGAGACATGGATAAGGGAAGTTTGTTACAGCAGATAAATCCGCTGTATATGAAGGTTAATGGGAGAATGGTTTAAGACATGGTTTTGGAAAAATTACATTTCAAAGTGGGTATGAGTGAAAAATTTGAAATTTAGTGCTACATTTGAAGGACAATTTTATCAAGGGAATAAATCAGGAAAAGGAAAAATGATATATCCTTCAAAGAATTATTATGATGGAGATTTTTTAATGGATAAAAAAGAAGGTACTGGAGTAATGTTTTGGTTGAGTTCAAATGAAAAATATTATGGATAATGGAAAGATAATGTATAAAATGGATGGGGTGTTCACTTATGGATAGAACCTAAAGGAGAAGGTTCTAAATATTTAAGAAATAGATATGAGGGGGAATGGGAAAATGGAGAAAGAAGTGGAGTTGGAGTATTTTATTATGCAAATGGTGCTAAATATATGGGAAGTTGGAAAAATAATCTTAAATATGGAGTTGCACTATTTATTACAGATACTGGCGGTTTTATTTTAGGAGAATTTAAATAAGATAGACTTGTATAAGTATATGCAACCACTGAAAATGAATCAAGAACTGGTATACTACCGAGAGAAATTGCACCTTAAGGTAATGAATTAATTTAATAACATGATAATCCTAAAGAAGCAACTGATAATAAAGATAAAAAAAAAGATAATAAAGACAGTAATAAAGATAAAAAAAAAGATAATAAAGATAATAATAAAGACAGCAATAAAGATAATAATAAAGATAACAATAAAGATAGTAACAAAGATAATAATAAAGATAATAACAAAGATAAAAATAAAATGGGAAATACTACTAAGAGACCTGAAAAATTGGCTGGTATCAATAATCCTAATCAAACTTAAACTAATCTTAATAAAACAATAGAGACTAATCCTTATTCTTATATGATTGATTTTTCTGACTTATATAAAGGGTTGTAATTAGATTCATAATAAATTGATTAAAATGTTTAAACGATGTTATTGAGACATAATTATACACTTAAAACATAATATAAGTTTTTTGCTAATAAATTCGAAAATATGCTCTATGAAGACACATTTTCTTTAAGTTTAGAAGGCTTCTGGAAAATTGCTAGAGATGTATTTATAATATACTTATCTAGGCTAAACTATTAAATTAAAATTATTCTTTGGCCGAGTTGAACAGAAATTTTTTATAAGGATCTAAAAATAATTATAGATTAAAATATGATAGATAAGAATTGAATGTTGAAATAGATGTTCTTAGTAGATAGGGTAGCAATATTAATTTATAAGAACTTAATGATTTATTTCATTAATAAATGGCTTTTGATTGTATATCAAATGATAAAATAAACTATTAAGAATTTTAACTAAAAGATGTTACATTCAAAAAGAAAGTAGAAGATATTCATGATCCTAGAAGATGTATCTTATTTAGACATTTTATTGAATTGATCGTTAGATTATCATATTTAAAATATGGTAATCTTATTGATTTACACAGAGCTATTGAGAGAGTCATTATCAGTAAATTAACACCATATTTTGAAAGAAAAAAGGGTAAATAGAATCAATCTTTAGATGATACTAAAAAATCTACTCATCCTAAAATTATTATCGGAGATTATATTGATGAAATAAAACCAATTTTTGAAATATGGTCAATTGAAAATAGAGAAACCTAATTTGGATTCACTGATAGAACTATTAATTTAGAATAAATATATAAACTTCTTAATGCTTCTGAATAAGATAAAGCTATACTCATTAGTTATGTTGATAAAAACTTTGATACAGATGAAGGTTAAATAACTTAATAATCTATTTCATAAATTGATTAATCATCTGTCAATCAAACAATCAGAGAGGATGGAAATAAACGTAGAAAAAAATAATAAGATTAAACAGCAGAGAAAGATTAGAAAAAAACTTTAGAAAAGGCAACATCTATAATTAAATATGAATTGTTACTCTTTGAATTTACAGATATTCTAACTTCATTTTTAGTCAAAAAGGTAATCATATTCTTATTTATAATAAATAGCACAAAGACTTACACACTAATAAAGAGGATGAATTTAAAGTGAGAATGAGTAATCATATTAAAAAACTCAAAAATAGAAAACCACCTACTTTAACCAAATTCAAATAACCAAGATTAGAACCTCAAACATAAAAAGATATTTAAAAAGAATAATTAAAATAATTAAGAATCCAATAAGAGATCAAAGCTAGACAAAGAAAACTATTAGAAGAGGAAAGAAAATAAGAGTATTATTCTTAATATATAATTTTAATAGAGAGCGAGAGAGAAATTTAATGGCTTTAGAAGATAATGATATAAAATCAGAACATGATGATGAAGAAGTGGAAAGTGAGGAAAGTGATTATTGAATAGTAAATTTCTTATATATATATGTAAAATAAATTTATTTTATCACAAAAATTCTTTAAATTAAATTAAAATTATAATGTCTGATCAAGAAGAAACAACACATAGAGGAGCAAAGACTCATAAAGGTAAAAGAATTCTAGAGTCTCGTGAACCTAAATTAGTTGAAGGTCCAAAATAAACTCTTTTCATAAGAGGTCCTAAGACTTCTCTTAGTGTAAGATAATTGGCACATGAATGGCATATGCTTAAAAGAGATTTTAGTATAACTTATAATAAGAATCATGAAATCTAACCATTTGAAGATACTAAACCATTAGAAACATTTTGCGAAAGAAGTCAATGTAGTATGTTTTGTTTTGTATCAAATTCAAAGAAACGTCCTGATAATCTTATTATTGGAAGAACATTCGATAAAAAAGTATTAGATATGATTGAATTACATCTAAAAGAATTCAAAAGTTAAGAAGAATTTGCTGCTTCAGTTGAAATTCCTATGCATGCAAGACCTTTAATTATTTTTAATGGTGAAGTTTTTGGGTTTAATTCTAATCATATGAAATTACATAATCTTTTAACTGATTTTTTCTATGAAAATGTTCCAATCTCTGATATTAAATCATCAGATATTAATTTAATTATTAGTATTACTGCTACAGATGATAGTACATTAGCAATTACGATTTTATAAAAATAAATACAAGAAGATGGAATCAAAATACAAGAAATTGGACCTAGAAGTATTTTTGAAATTAGAAGAACTAAATGGGCAGAAGATGATCTATTTAAAAAAGCTTGTCGTTAACCTAAACCTAAAGCCAAACCTCATGTAAAATATATATTTTATAATTTTAGGAAAAAAATGTTGTTTATGATGAAATAGGTGATAAAAGAGGAAAGGTTTTCGTTTAATAACAAGATCTTAGTACTCTAGCCTTAAAGAAAAGAAAGAAGCTTAGAAAAGGTGATTAAAAATTAAAAGCTAGAATATAATCCTCAGAATAAAATGTAGAAGCTAATGATGAATGAAAATCATTTGTTGTTTATATAAAAATCTAAACTAATTAAATTATAAATAAAAATATTTATGATCATCATTTATACCCTAACTTTTTTCATCATTTTTCTGACATACTTTTTAAGAAAGAAATAAAAAAAAATCAAACTTGATTCTAATGTAACTGTCCTAATTACAGGGGGATGTATGGGTATAGGAAAATAAATGTGTAAATTATTAGCAATGAAAAATTGTTAAATTATAGTTTTAGATATTAGAAAAGATCTTGCTGATGATCTTAAAAAGACAATTGAAGAATATGGAGGTAGATTATAGTTTTATGAATGTGATCTCTCTTAATAAGATTAAATCATTAAAACTATTAATTAAATTTAAGAACCTATTCATATTTTAATCAATAATGCTGGAGTTGCTAAACTACAATTATTTACAGAATAATCATTTGAAAATCTATAATTGACTCATGCAGTTAATTATTTTGCTCCTGTTCTCTTAACAAAATTACTTATACCTAAAATGGAAGCTTAAAAATTTGGACATATTGTAAATATTGGATCAGTCTTATCAATAATAACAGGATTAAAAGTAGTTGCTTATTGTGCTTCAAAACATGCCTTATTGGGTTTTCATAATAGTTTAAGAGTTGAATTGAAACTGAAGAAAAGTCCTGTTAAATGTACATTCATTGCTCCTTGGGCTATTAATACAGGAATGTTTTAAGGAGTTAAATCTAAAATCGATTTTCTTCTACCATAATTAAAAGAAGAAAGAGTGGCAATAGAAATTATTGATGCAATTGAAAATTAAAAAGATGTACATTCTATTCCATCATTTTATTGGCTGCTATCAAATCTTGTAAGATTCTTACCTCACCCCATTGCTGATTTTATTGTATTAAAAGTATAGGGTCCTTTCATTAAAGAAATGATTGGAAGAAACTAAAATTATTGACACATATAATATTATTAAATATCGAGCTAAATCAATTAATATTAAATATAAAGTAGTTTAGACTTTAGAAATTCAAATTTATTGTTAAATAAGTTATTAAAATAATTTTTCTAATTATTTCTAAATTATCCCTAATGAAATACAAATATTAATACTCTTCAAATATAAGTTAGTATTTATTATTTCTTAATTAAGGTTATTAAGAAATTAGTTGTTTATAAATACTATTTATTTAAAAAAATCAGTTTAAAAGGTTTAATTATGGTTTAACATAATTAAGAATTTTGTATCTTAATTTCATCATAATAACACTAAGTCTTTTAAAAAAAATTGTTATTTTAGTAAAAAAGCAGAAAATTATAAACAAAAATATACTCAATCTTTACATCTTAATGAAAAAAAGAGATTTAGAAATTATAATTAATATACTCCTAAATCGTAGTTCAACAACAGTTAAAACTCTTCAAAAAAAATTCCAATTAAAAAAACAATAGTCTTAACTTATTTTTAACAATAATGGGAATTTAAAATAACTAATTAATTAGATTGAATTAAGTTATGTTTTTATCTTATATATTATACAATTTAAATTTTTAGGATAATTATATTGAACTTTAGATAGGGTTGGAGTATTTTCTTAATCGAATGTTTAAGATAGTGTAAATTTTTATTATTATTTGATATAATAATAATAATTAATTTAAATGGTATTTTACAGAATCAATTATTTGAAAAATTCCGAAAAAAATGTCTGATCTGAATTGATAAATTGAAATAAAAATAGGATCAATAAATTTTATTCTTTATTTGTCTTTGTTTAAGAAGATACAAAAATCTTAAGATATTAATACATATAAAGCATATAAGATTAATTATTAAAGAAGAATACAAATTCGGTAATAAAAAAGTAACTAATTAAAAAAAACAGTTATTAAAAGTGAACGAAAGTTGAATCTTCTAATAACAGATTTATTATTTTTGTGTTTAGAATGATAAATAATAAAAAATTTATTAAATGTAAATATACCCAATATATGGCGATGATTCTCCTATAAATGAAATAACATCTAGAAGTGGACATAGAAGTGGGTCAAATTAGATAAAAAAGTTTCATAATGCAAAGACTTCTAGATATTTGTAAATGAATATGTAAAGAATAGATTGCCACTTTAAAATCCTCCATCAACTGAATCAAGATTAACATTGTCAAGAACAGACTCTCATCTGAAGTTTAGTTTTGCTAGTCATTCTTAATAATAGAGGAAAAATACAAAAACAGAATTTCGTCAATTTAGTAAGAAATTAATTCATGCAATGAATTTTGTGAAGGAACTTCGTCAATATGCTGAATAATTGAAGTCATAACATATGGAATATAAATATCGGCATCGCAATTTTTTTCCTTTGTATCCAGATGATAAAATATATATAATATGGATAGTTGTAATGAAAGCATTGCATTTTTTAGCTTCAATAATATTACCTTTATAATTGGCTTTCTAAGTATTGTAATTTAAAATATTAGGGGAGTCGGAAAGGACGTGATTTAATTAATTTCAGCAATATTCGCAATAGACATTCTATTTAATTTTACAAGTTGTCATATAGATGAACATAACATCCTATTGCATACATTTGATACAATAATTCCATTTTATTTAAAGGGATGGTTTTTAATTGATCTAATATCTATAATTCCATTTGAGGATTTTGAAAGTACCTAGTTATTGGGTTTAATGAGATTATTTAGGATAGCTAAATATTTTATGTATGAAAGAAGAGAAAATTATAAGACAGCAGATGATATAATAAAAAAGAAATAAATAGTTTTAAAAGAAGATTTATTTTATAGAGAAGATTATAATATAGACTTAAGAATTAGAAGAGTATTAACAATATTTGTTGATATGGTTATTTTGACACACATTTTTGCATGTTTATGGTTTTGGAGTGCTAGAATGGATGAATTTAATTAAGAGACTTGGGTAATAAGAGAAAAGGTTTACGATTTCAATATAGAAAAGTAGTATGTCACATGTTTTTATTGGGCAATATAAACAGTAACAGTTATAGGATATGGAGATGTTGCTGCTCATTCTTCGTTTGAATTCTTTCTTTAAATAATTTGGATGCTTATTGGTGTTGGATTTTATTCTTTTACTATAGGTGATATCACTTGTATTTTAGTAAATGTTAATCCACGTCAAGAGTATGAAGATTAATTAATCCTACTTGAAGAATTAGGGGATCAAACTTTTATGATTGATGAAGTGCTTAAAGAATTAATTTAATTTGCAAAATTTAATATTTCTCATAATCCCTTTTGGGCTCGTAATACGATAGATATGGTATAAGCCTTACCTTGGAGCATGAGATAATTCATTATTACATCAACTCATAAAGATATCCTTAAAATGGTACCTTTTATTGCTAATGATATTAATTTCTCGACCATGGTATTACCTCACTGTACTTTTGCTAAATATGATGAATATTCTACTATCTATCATATTGGTTAGAGTTCTTCAGATTTTTATTACCTTCTTAGTGGTGATGTTAGATTATCTGATGCATCTGGAGAATGTCTAATCAGAGTTATGGAAGGAACAGTCTTTGGAGAAGTAGAATCTATAGAATAAACTTTAAGACGATGGCATGCTCATGCTGTTACTAAAAGTGTTGTGTTAATGTGTCCAGGTAGGTTTTTCGAATCTTTAATCAAATAAAATTCAACTCAGTTTTTTGAATTATATTAGATGTATAAGAGAAGGAAAATCCTTCTATCTGACTATGCAGAATAAAGATAAAGTATTATACCTATTCAATTTTAGGATAAGCTGTTAGACTTAAAAGATCTACAGCAATTATTGTTGAAGGTAAGGTTGTTAAAACACAACAAGTTAGAAGATCAAGTGAAAATAGATAATAATTTAAATCCAAAATTGATTGTCGAAATTATATTAGTGTTTAATAAGATTTAATGTTATCTGTTGTTGGTTAAAAATAAGCTAGAAAAAAACTGTTGAGAGAAAAGTTTAGACTGGTATAAAAAAATATCTATCAAGGCTGTTTATAGAATCAAATAAATGATAGTTAGAACCAAAAAAAGAAGAGGTGCCTTAGTTGCAGATCCAGATTATAAATTCATCAGAGAACTTATTGCCAATAGAAGTCAATAAACTATTTAAACTAATATGTTTGATACTAATAGCTATTTATAAAAACTTATGAATAAATTTGGTAAAGTAGTAGAAGAAGAAAATTAAGTATAATCATTTATCATTAAAAAAAAATAAGAATCTTATGAAAAAATTAAAAGAATCAAACTTAAAAATCTCATTACAGATTGGAACAAAAATACACATCGAAAATCTGTAAAAAGAGAAGTCGATCTTTATTATTCATAGTTTCATGAATAGATTTATCAAGAACTATTGCAAACTAGAGTCGATCAAAAATAAAAAATTAAATATAAATAAGATAATATGAGAAAAAACTCTGTCTAATCACTTAGGATGTTAAACCTTAATGTGAATTACATTATACAATTAGCTATGAAATTTTCAATTCATAAATTTGAAATTGTTAAATTAGAGAGAGATATTGATCAAATTATTGATGAATGCCAATCAATAGTCTAATATATGATGTGAAATTTACTACTCTATAATTAATTTACATATCAAATTGATAATCTGAATAAAATTCATTATTTTAATTAATCAATCATAAATAGAAACAAAATAATTCTCAGTGATTACTTAATATTATAATTTTGATTTATTATTGCTAAAAAGATTTAAGTATCGAATTTTAAAATGTTATCTCAAACATAATATAAATTATTATTTAATACCAACATTTTCAATTTCTTTTATATATATTTTAATAATTTATCTCACCCTTTATTGTCTAAATTAAACCTTTACTTTATTCATTTGACTTTGTAAAAAATTTATAACTTAAAGAAAGTTCTCATTATTTAACTCAAACATAAGAGCAACATTAAAATTATTTATGATTAATGCTATATTTAATATAATATTTATGACTACTAATAAAATAACAGCTAAAAGATCAAAAAATTCATACAAGCATTTGACTCTTTATCATTTTAGAATTATAATTTTTTTTTAGATATTTGTACCTTTCAAATAGTTAGATCCTTATTTTTCAAGATTTTCAAATTTAATTCTTAATTATTCTTATAATATTTTTCAATAATCAACTAAAATTTCCGAATATAATTCAAATTAAAAATTCATAATGAATAGCAATACTTAAGTTTTCTATATTTTAAATATCATCACTGTGCGATTTATTTTAGTCATGAGCAAACATTGTGTAAAAAAGTATTATTGTGATTCATTTTCTTCGCGCTTAGATGATGGAGTTTTGTTTAATTGTATCAGTCTTTATTTTCTAATTTTTTACTTCCTCTTTTTCTCTAAGTTTTTAAATCTTTTTTTTTGGCTTAATTCGGGTTTCTTTTAAAAAATCTCATGTATCTACTAAGCATTTAACTACTTTAAAATAATACGAATAAAACTTTACTCAAAAACTATATATGATTATATTATAAAATCGATAAGAAGGAGTTCATATTAATAGAATTGTTTGTTCATTTAGATTTATCCACAATAATTTTTATTTAGAAATTTTTTAAATTAAATTCTAAATGAAAAAATAAAAGCTATCAAAACTTTAAAATTTATTTATATTTAAAGTAAAAAATATAAATATGTTCTTGGAATGAATCTATTACATAATTTTTTCTAGTAATATTTAATTGATTTATCATTTTTGTTTATTTTTATCAAAAAAAATCCTAATTCAAAACTAAGAAAAATAAAATTTAGTCATAAAAAACAATTCTAAGAACCCTTTTTATTTTAGAATTATTTGGTCTAAATTGTAAAATAAAATTTGATAAATTTACAATATTTTTCATTTGATTTGATTATTTTTATCAATCTGTTTAAATTTCAAAGGAAACTAATATGCGATGACTTTCTCATTAAATACAAACAGTAAATGACGTTTTGATACTATATTATGATTTAAATTTAAAATGGTTTCATATCTAACTTTATTTTGCATCTCAGTAGATTTTTCCACATTTACGTTTGCAGCCGTCAATAGTTTTGGCTAATCAGCCTCTTTTCCTTAAAGATTTTCTTTTTTATTATTATCATCACTCCATTCTAGATTAGATTCATAAAGTTGTGCTTTCGTAATTTAGACTAAAAATTTTATTAAATAATTATCTTACAATTGGATAGTACTCTTATTAAATTTTAATTAGATAGGAAACATGAAGAAAAACTATTTGAGTTTTGTTTTTGAATGATCAGACTGAAAATTTGGTGATCTTCTTGATCTAAACTCTCTTTTCGACCGTATAAAATATCATTGATCTACTAATGAATTGTATTTGAACTTATTAAAAAACAATTAGTTTTCTTTTCTGGCTTTTCTTATTAAGGATGATCCTTTTGAGAATAGAGCTTATTTAATTATTTAAGAATGTCTTCACTCTTACAGATTCCTACAGTGCTATTTTATATTTCTTAGTTTGTTAAATGAAATGCTATAGTATTAATTCCTTTCTAACAAGAAATATGAAAAACAAGATCTATGAAACTTTCTAAATCATCCTCTTTTTCTTTTGAAGGAAGTTTGATAAGTTCAACTTTTTAAATTGAAATAGCAAATATTTTCTAAAAGGAATTGTCTAAGTAGATTATTTTCTCCTTTCTGATGTCTTTCAGAAGTTTTTGGAGTGCCACAAAGATCTCACCTCCACTTTTGCCGGATATGGACACAAGTTTTTCTTTTTGTTCTATTTCATAATGAAAGTTGACTTAAAGAATCATTTTTAGAAATAATATTTAATAATTAAATAGACAGGTAAGAAATAAATAAGCTTTATCTTGCCGATTTAAGAAAATAAATAATGAAAACATTAATATAAGCATGTATGAGCTAATTCTATAATATTATAATATATAAAATATTATATTGAAGAAAATAAATTTTGAAAAGGAATTAATAATGGTTCTTAACAGAAAATGAAGATGAAATGGTTCAATTTTCAAAAAGTGTTTAGATTTAGAAATCATAACTCAAATAATGCTGATTAAAGGAAAGTATTGGAAGAAATTTAAAAACTATTAAAAAGATTAGATAGTTGAAATAGCTTTAAAAAGAAATCGAAAATTATAAAGAAGAGAAAAGAAAAATAAAAAATGCAAATGAAAAAAAATGATACATTTACTTTTTAATACAGAATAGACTCAAAATAATAAAGTTTAAATCTGAGGGATCTAAAGTTTATTCTAGAGGATCTATATCTCATTTAATGTTCACACCAAAGACCTACAAAATTACAATTTGAGAATTTGCTTAATAATTATCCGAGCTTAAAGAAGATTTAAGAAGACAACACAAAGCTGTCAAATTAACCTAACTATTAGTATTAAAGAAGGAAATAAAAAATCTAAAAGAGGAAATCATAGTATGGTTTAAAAAAGTTTAATAAGTTGCCATTCAGCTAACAGACCTGTCTTCATATGGAAAAAGTTTATTTAGTGAACCAGAAATAAGAGGAGAGCATATTAAAAATAATGTCATAACTATTAATGCCTATTAAGAGAAAAAAATTGAAGTATCATTTCTAAAATAAATCATCATCCATACTAAAAAAATAAATAAAACAACTCAAATATGAATATTAAGAAGAAAGTTATAAGATATAAATAATTAGAATAATATTATATTTCAATATAAAAATAAAAAAGGAAGTTAAGCAGATTTCTTTTCGGATAATGCAATTAATTGGAAGCTTTGAGGATCAAATAATTACAGAAATATCATTTTCAATAAATAAATTATATTATATTAATTTAATTTAAAAAAAATATTGATATTAATTTTTCAATTATAAAAAGTCATTTCTATGTGTTTAACTTGAACAAGATTAGTGTATATTTTTGATGGAATCCCATTGATATAATTAAAACAAGGGCTAGAATTTTTATGATTAGATATTTTAATTACTTAGAAGAGCATAGCGGATATTATATTGGAGAAGACTCAGGGGAAGGTTATAAAATTTAATGGGATGATACTTAGAATTATTTCAAATAAAGAAGATATCCATTTTAATTTCAAAAGTATGATGAATAAAAATAGTTTGATAAAGTTTTTGAATGAGGAATGAAAAAAATGAAACAGAATACAAAATTTACTGTATTGACGATTATTTAATAAATGTTAAAAATGAAATTAAGAATAAAAAAGTTGTTTTAGATTGATTAATTTTTTGTATTGTCTGACAAATTATTTTTAATTTTTCAATAATTAAACACAGAACTATTTTCCTAATAATCTATATCCTGCTATTTATCGGTACATATATGATTTTTAATTAATCCTTAAATTATTTAGTTAAATTCTAAAATTTAAATTAAATGC
>CAJJDN010000083.1:222526-298136 GCA_905182985.1 Paramecium sonneborni | reverse complement strand
AGTCTGCATTTCTAAAAGGATTAACTTACTTAATTTTAGCATATTCAACTGCAAAAGCTTTTCCGAAATCCAAGCAATCTTGTTATCAAAATGCTTTATTTTGTATAAGTTTTCTAAAAATTTGAAATCTTTTACTTAGATTATTTTAGAACGCTCAATTATTTAAACTCAAAAATTTTAAATATTATAGACTCATTTAATGATCAGTACCCTTTGATGTTATAAAAAATTTACACTTCATATTGTATTGGTTTAAAAAAAGTGCTAAATAAATCGAATTACTTTTTTAACTATTTTTTTTCTTTTAATGATGAATTTTAGAAGATAATATTTTTACATGCTTAATAATGCTGCATTTATTATGTTATAAATCTTTTTAAAAAATTATGATATACTGTTTTAGTGGATAACCCCTAAACAGAAAATATCAACTTCAAAGTAGTAATTCTAAACTTTAAAGATTTCTGGAGTTTGATGATTATATTAACTTTATTTCATCAAGGTAGGTAATTAATCTGAATCTAAATATCTTCAAGATTTAGTTAAGAATATATACATAGAACTCTTAGATTAAACATAAATATTTTTTTTATTTTCAATGTTTGATAATTTTACTATTATTTGACGATCTATTTATATAAAAACTTTAATCTTATTTTACACAAATTTAATCAAATATATTCAAAGACTTGTCATATATTTTGATTCTATTCAACCAAAATTATTAATAAGTAGAAAAATTTATGTCTCTAATACTGGAAATGAAAAGTACTATCTGTTTTATCTTTCTTTTAAGAGTATTTTTAGAATTCTCTGACATACACCATTTCTTATATTTTGTATGTTTCTTGATATAAAAAAGTTTATCTCCTTTAAAAGTTAAGTAATATGCAAGATTCTATATAAAATTATTAATAGGAATTTTAGGTATTACAATAAAAATTTTAATCACACTAATATACTTTGAACATAAATATAAATTAATTCATCAAAATCAAGTATGATTCTTATAAATAAAATCCTGAAAATAAATTTTTTGAAGTTGAAAGTGGAAAGTGAAAATCTGGAATAATTTACAAAATTTCCAATTAAAGTTTTAATAATAAATAAAAATGAACAATTACAATAATAATATCTGTGAATATTGTTGTAATCAATAAATATATTAAAATGGTTTTGAAGTTTTTCGATTCTCAAGTGAAAATAGATAAGATTGTTTTTTGGGATTAGGTTGAAAATTAATTTTTTCCTGGTGAAACCAAAGGAGATGAAGCACTACTTAAAGGCTGATGACTATTCTTGAATGTCATTCTAAATTTTTATCTTCTTTAAAATTTTATCGAAGCCGGAGGTAATTTGTTAATAGGACAAGCAGTTAGTTTTAAATTATCTATAGTCTTAGGAGGCAGACTTGATTTGATATTTAATTTAATTGAAGAATTTCTCCTTTCTGATTCGAATAAGCTCGTAATTTTCAGTTTATGTAATCCTTTGAATACAGAATGCCAAATTGCTTATGATGCGTTTATTCTTTTTTATGGATTGATCTCTAACATCTTTTTTAATAAATCAAGGGTATCAGGTGATGCATCAATAATAGCAAAATCTATTTAACCTTGGTAATTGAGAAAAATTCGTTCATCATAGCTTTTTGTTGGAAAGGGTGAAATGCCTCCTGATAACATCGTAAAAAAAATGACACCTAAACTATAGACATCCACTTTATAATCATAACTTTTGTCTTAAAGAATTTCTGGAGCTACATATCCAGGAGTTCCACAACGAGTAAATAAATATTTTACATCTCTTCTAAAAAAGTCGGCAAGACTAAAATCACTAATATAAACATTATTTGGAGCTAAGAGACTTTTTACTAAAATGTTCTCTGGCTTTAAATTTCGATGTAAAACATTTTATTCATGAATATAGCTTAGAGAATCAAGCAACCTAAAAATTATCTTAATCGCTGATTGTTCAGGAATTTAATATTTTTTTATCAGATCACTTAATGTGCCACCTTCAAATGAATCATATACTAATAAAAATCCAAATTCATTTTCAAACACTTCTATTAAATTTACCACTCCATGGTGATTCATCAATCTAAAGATAGAAATCTCTTTTTTTATTGCATCAATATCAGATTGTTTTGTTAATATTTATTTTTCATATACTTTCACAGTATAATTTGCTTATTCAAAGATATTAATTGCATCGTATACCTAATTTTTTTTTAAATTGATACTTTGTAAAATGAACCTCTGTTGAGCAAATTCAATAACTCATACTTAGTGCTAAATTCAATTTGATAACAATATTTTTTTAATGATTCAAACCAATCCAGAATTAAGGGTCCAAATATTAAAAATTGAAAAGTTGCCTTTGTAAAAGAGAGCCCGTGACCTATGTGAATATTTTCTACTATTGAAATAATGCAATCTGTAATATCTAAGACATAAAATCCAGTCTATAATCTTATATCCATCATACTTGATTCTTCTTTTTCTTAAAAATTAAATTTTGCATCTTAGTTATCTCAATCTCTTTGAAAGTTTGTTTCTTTTCAGAATATATATTGAATCGATCGAAATTGATACTTTAAGGTAATTTTGATATACTTTTCAGTTACCAATGGGAGAACTTCTATTTTTTATCAAATTCTGTTGAAGCAAAATCTTTTTAGGGAGATTTCATTTTATAATATATACTAATTTCTAATCATAAACTCTTTTGAGAAGGTATTTAAGGTACTTCAATAGAGAAAGTTTTGGTTTCAATATCTTTGGTAAAGTTATTAATTTAAGAGCTTTTTGGAATTTCTGTCATACTTGACATGGCATGAAGCAATTCATATCTTCTCGTGATTCTTCTAATTAGATTGTTCTCTCTTAGTTCATTAATGGAAAGTCGTTGGGTAGGATTAGGGCATAGCATTCCATTCATTAATTAAAGACAATCATTTGACAAATTGCAAAATTCAAACAAATTAGAAACATAACCAGTTAATAATTGCCGAAACACTACTCCTAGACTATAGATATCTACCTTAAAATTATAATTTTGAGTTGTAATCATTTCAGGAGCATAATAGCCATTGGTTCCACATTTTTAAAATAAATAATTTCCATCCGACCTATAGAAATCCGATAATCCAAAATCTGATATAACAGGATCGCCGTTGTATTTAAGCAAAATATTATTTGGTTTGATGTCTCTATGTAAGATATTTTTGGAATGAATATATTCTAATCCGTTTAAGAGTTTGATTAAAATAAGAATCGCTTATTCTTCTTTGAGTCTACAACCAGCATCAATTTACAAATGATAATCAAGTAATTCTTCAACCAAAAATATACATTATTCACTTTCGAAACATTCAATCATTGAAAGTACATTTGGATGGTTCATTAATCTTAATATCTAAACTTCCTTTATAATTGCTTATCTTGCTTTAGAATCTAAAAGTAATTATTTCTCAAACATTTTTACTGCGTAAAGGTTTTTGTTCTAAACATTCTTTACTTTATAAACCTAGAAGATTTAAACAATAATATTACCTTCCCAAAGCCTCCTCTACCAATTTATTTTATAACTTTATATTAAGTCACAAAATCTTTTTAAATTCCATACAATTTCAAAATTTACAAAATTTTTGATGATAAACCAAAAATTTACAATTATTTAATAGATTGTTTAATAATCACTCCTCTTCCCATGCATACATGAATAGGGAATTCAAGATAAGAATTAGCAATATTTATAGTATTTAATACTTTTGGTTCTTTGCAGTCTTCAAACAACGTTAGGTATGTGTTCTCCAACCTCAAATGACATCTGATGAAATCTTTTGATTTCATTTCGAAAAATACTATTTATTGAATAATCTGTAAACCAGTTTCAATTTAGTAAGTCTATTAGTCAAAAAAGTTTTCCATATGATAATAAAAAAATAAAATTATGATAAAACGTATTTCCTTAAAAGTTAGTTTAACTGTAAATGCCTTTTATATGTCAATACAAATAAATTGAATTTAACAACTACATTAAGATCAATAAGAGAAGAGTTTTATGAAAAAAATAATCAAATTTAATGAATGTGTATAGTATTATATCATCTTAATTTTTGAAAGAATATTTGATTATTAAAGAAAAATAAAAAAAATAAAAATAATAAATAAATTATAAAATATGAACAATCAAAAAAGAATAAAGGTTAGTATTTACAGTTATAATCCAGAGGATTTACTTGGATCAGGGTACAAAAGCCAAGTGTTCAAAGGAAGGAATGATATGAATGGATAGATTGTAGCAATAAAAGTATAGTTATGTATGTAATAAGGTTTGTGATCACTCTAAGATGTAGCATGAAATAGAAAGACAATTATTATAATAGGAAATAACAGCTTTACAAATATTAGATTCAATCAACATTATAAAAATGCATTTTTACTAACATAATAGTAATTGTACATATATCATAACTGAATACTGCAATGAGGGTAATAGTTATTTTAATGATTAAAGGTGATTTAGCAGACATGATAATTAAAAAAGGTTGCATTTCCGAGAATGATGCTGTCATAATCTTTCTTCAGATTTTGACAGGGTTTAAGGAACAAATCACAAAAGGAATCATACATAGAGATCTTAAGCCATCAAATATTTTGATAAATAAAGGAATCTACAAGATAGCTGATTATGGGTTTTCAAAAATGATTTCATCTCAAAAAGAAAAAGTATATTATAATGTAGGCACTACTTTGTATATGTCACCTTAAGCTTTAACTGAGAATAAATATTCAGAGAAAAGTGATGTTTGGAGTTTGGGTGTAATGTTTTATTAAATTTTGAGTGGTAAACTGTATTTGATATTTTTAGGAAAGGTACCTTGGTAGGCTGGTACAGAATAGGAATTTGTAAAAGTAATTACAACTACTCCTATTCAATTCTCTAGGAACATTAAGATTTCAGCAGCTGCAAAAGATCTCATTATTAAATGTTTACAATTAGAAGAGAGTAAGAGGTATAATTGTCAACAATTATTGGAACATGATTTATTTAGATATCATTAAGGAAGACAATCTAAAAAATCTGTTTAATTTTTACTTAATAATTATAATTTGGAAAACAGAGCAAAGACTAGTTATTCTTAATAACGTCAGCATCTTTCGGTCTAGCGACTTTAAAGCAGTAAAAATCTATAGGAGAAAAAATAAGAATTAGTAAATTATGGAGATGCTGTATAGAATATCCTATACTTACTTAAAATGATTTTGAGAATAGCTAAAATTATTGATCATTTTGACTTTTTTATTGAAGGAGGACTTAAAGAGAAACTCTTATATTTTGCTATTAAGCATGCTATTTTCAAATCTAAATAAGTCTTATTTATTTTGAATAAGGATCATTCTACGATAAATTAAACTAAGAAAAATGAATTTATTACTTAAAGCAATAACCTATATGATACATTTAGAGCCTCTTTTAATAAATTAGTAAATATATTCTCTATTTCATTTAGTGGGACGCTATCCATAGAGATGAAGTGTTATTAAACGAAATGCTCAAAGATAAAAAGTTTGCAGCAGCATTTGATTAAAGTGATTTAGAAGTTTAAAGTCATTATATTCTTATGCTTCCATTATTAAGAAATTCAATAGCTTTGTTGTAGAATTAATTGAACTTAAAATTAATTAATATGAGAGAGTAAGATTAATTAAGTGGAGAAGAAGAAGGTGCTATTCTTCTTTTAACCTATCTGGTTGTATACTTAGAATTATGTCTATATGTAGTCTAACATTTTGAAACTTCCATATTCTATTTGAATTAATTTAAGCTCAAATTAGTGGTTGAAGAAAAACCTACAAATCTTACCAAACGATAATTTATGCAGATATGCTAAAAAATTAACTCTTTGTAGCATAATTATGTTCAATGATATAATTTTGTTTTTACTCATATACTATACCTGTCTTATTTTAGAATTTTATTTTATATATTTATATATATATCATATTTCTATATTAAATCATGGAATAAAAGATTGGAATTTGAAGATTAACAGAATTATTTATTTATGTGCTATTTATTATCATATGTACAATTAATAATTTTATGCAATATAACATAAAGGAAATCATTGCTCGATTAAATGAACAAAGAAAGACAGTATAATTTAGACATAGAACTCTTAACACTGAAAATTCTTAACCAACTTAAATTTCTGATGCCAAACGAAGGTTATCGACTCTTGATCCTCCAACGATGAGTATGTAGTTTTTAGAAATTGACGTAATGAAATAAAAAGAAAACAAAGAATATAAAAAAGTTACAAACAAAAGAGTTTAAATATAAAATAAACAACGTCTCATGATGTTATAGAGTAAAAAGAACACTTAACCTCAAAATCATTCATCTTTCCTTCCATTGATAGATTTTTCATAATTAAATAATGATCCTCTACCGATTGTATATCCTAAACATGACAAAATGATTAGGCTAAAGAAGATAACTTCTAGAGTAATGGATTAATTATTCTGAAACATTTTTGTATATTTTTTTTCAAATACTAATACAAAGCTCAAATAGTCATTCTGTTTTAAACTCAATATTCAATTATACAAATTTTTACTTATTAGATTGTAGATCTTTTATATTGTTAAAGGACACACCCCATGTTCAAGATCTATTGAAGATAAAAGAAAGCATCAAAAAAGATTTTTAAGTTCAATTCTTGATTTTTTAAACTTTTAATAATTTTTAAGGTATTAAAATAAGAGTATAACAATAATATAAAATGAATTTATAGAATCAATTTATTCTAATCTTTTGGGATAATTTAATATTGAAAGTTATAAAGAATTTTCATATAAATAAATCTTACTTCTAACGACATAAAAAACTTAATGAAGCTTTTACTCATTCAATCAATTTATAAGGCTTAAAAAAAACTTTTAATAAAAATTATAGTTTTCTTAATATTTTTTGATTATTCTTTTATTAAATAAAACTTTCTTAAACTTGAATAATTTTCGAGTTTAAAGATGTTCATATTGAAATATTTAATGTATGATTTGAATTATTTCATAATAAATCTCAATAATATATTGGAGAAGCTAAAACTGAATTAATTTTGATAAATTTAATAATAAAATACATCACATAAAAATTATATGAATTAAGCTTGTTAATATGTAGAAAGTTCTTAGAGTGATATGTATAATGAATCAGAATTTGATGAGCATTAGAGAGGAATAAACTAAGCTTTTTTCAATTAGAAGTCTTTAGAAGATAAAATTCAATTTTCAAATTTAAACATTAACCAGCCTCTTGATTTGAAAACACCTGCCGAGACAGTAAGAAAAATATAGATATATTATAATAGATATAGGAATATTTATTTACTGATGAAAAATTAGAAGTACAAGGGAAAGGATTAAATAATACTCATCTTTCTTTTGGTAAATTCTTGAACCTTAAACTACTTGATTTAACAAAATGTAAATTATATTAAATCCCAGAAGATATAAAGTACATCATTATAATACAATTAGATTGATGGTGAATCTATAAAAATTATATTTGAGCTCAAATTTATTAACTTTTATTCCAAGTTTTTTAGAATCTTTAAAGTTCTTAGAGATCTTAGATTTATCATTTAATTAATTATAGAGCATTAATTTACATCTTAAGAGTTTAAGATAACTAAATATTTCAAGCAATAATTTTGATCAACCCTATTTATACCCTTTAGAAGTATTGTGTTTATAAATGAATCCAATCTCATATCTTCCAAAAGGTTTTGAAAAAACTATTAAGAATATGAATCAATTAGAATTTGATTGGTTTAAATATTGTAAACCCCCATTACCAATGAAGTTGAATCTTCTTAAGTATTCTTCAATCTAGTAAAAGTTAATGATTGCATTAAAGCAAAATCAATTGAATTTCCTAGATTTTGTTAAATTATTGAGTGTTAATGATTAAAACTTTTCAGGCACTGATTATAAGGAAAGAAATTTATTTTGCTAAGCTGGATTAAATGATGACATAGGAGCTTTATATGGTTTATACTAAATTATTCCTTATGATATTAATAAAACAGATTTTGATAATAACACACCTCTTACAGTTTGTTATTTAGATGGCAAATAAAGGTTTAGCATTCATAATAAAAAAGATCAGTAAGCCTTCTCAAATCATTTGGAGCAACCTTTTCCTTAAATGCCATTCATCAAATAAGTTAAAGAGCTGACATACAAAATTTAAGATACATTCTATCTACTCATCATAATCAAGTTTTTCAATTCATATATTTATTAGGAAGCTGTAATTATGCATAGAAATATTGATGGCAATACTCCATTACATTAAGTAATGATGAATTTCGATAAACATGAAAATAGTTCTGATTTTGCTAAAATACTACTTTATTATGGGTCTGATCCTAATTAAGAAAATTATGATGGTAGTACTCCTTTAGATGCTGCAATAAAGAAATAATAAATTAAAGCAATTAAATTTGGATATGAATACAATTAAACTAAACGACTTAATAATAAAAATGCTTAATTGTTTGAATTTGCACATATTTCCACTAATTCAGGTTAGAGTTTGTGTCACACAGCCATTAGTATTGGAAATTTAGAAATTATTGAATTTTTGCTGACCATTAATTGTGATTTCTTCTCAATTAATAAATTTAACAGATTACCAAGATATTTTGCTACATAAAGTCTTATTTATCTAAAAAACACCAGAAAAATTGAAAATAGATATATATTTTTAAATATTATAAGAGAGAGATCTTTATTAGAATAACAAGAGAAGTATAAATAAAAAATTATTATTATTAGAAATGTCTATCAAATGAAAACCCGTATTGAAAAAAATATGGTTTAAAGACATCATAATATGGTTTAAAAGCATCTTGATTAAGAAGAAATTGAAGATATTGAAGATATTGATGAAATGGAAAGCTATAATGAAATTAGCCTTTAGGTTGGTTCTGAATGTTTAGTTCGTGAAACTGCAGCTGAATCAGCTCCAATATTTTAAAAATCAAATCGTTTTAATGACATTAGCTTAACTATAAAAAAAAATCTATAATCAAATTATGTTCAAGATTGTAAAGATGAGCTACCAGAGATTTTAAAATAGTTAAGAAATGGAAATTTAGTTTTATCTATTTAGCGATTGAAATCTATTCTATAAAATGAAAATTTATCAGTATCTGAAAGAATTAAATATAAAAATCAAATTAACTATTTGAAATTTAAGTTTAAAAAATAAAGGTTTGAATTAAAAGCTTTAATTGCTTAAGATGTTCTACTAGTTTTGAATGAATATTAACTTTGCAATGTTTCAAATGAAATGAAAAGTATCAAATATATTTATTTATTTTAGTTAGGCACTTAAAAGAGCTATAATAATTTATTATTGATCAAAATAAGCATGAGATTAGTTAAGCTCTACAAATTATTTAAAAACGAAAAATAACATGTTCCTCATTTGATTTGAATAGAGATTTAAAAATTAGCAATATTTCCTAAATCAATGATTTAAGATTACGCCTTAGCAGTAATTTAATATACGATATAAACAATTATGCTTCATCTTTGTCTTTATCATAAAATCAACTTTTTAATTGGTTGTATCCATGTAATTCAAAAACTGAAAAGATTTTAGAATAGACCAATATTTTCAGTTTATAAAATTATGAATACTTGCAATAAATGAAATTTAAAAGAAGAAAGATATTTCCAGAAATAAATGAAGATTTAAAAATAGAGAAAGACATGTTTGAACATCATTCTTTACCTTAAAACTAAATAATGAGTAATGCTAATCTATTCTGTAACAGTAAAAGATTGTTGTGATATATATTAAAATACATTTTTTGTTTATGAATTAACCAATAAGTGAAATGTTACAAAAGGAATTGATAGAGTGCAAGAAACTATTTGATGATAAAATAGATATAAAGATTCTTAATAATGATAGTTGGTAAATTAAAATAAAAGGTCCAAAATTTGGTCCATATGAAAATGGCTAATTTTTTTTACATGTTAAATTTCCTAAAGAATTCCCTAAAGTTCCACCAAAACTTCGTATATTGAATAAAATATATCATATGAATATCAATCAATAAGGTTTTATTGCTTTAAATACATTAAAAAAAGAATGGTCAGAAAATATTAGTGTAAAATAAAGTAAATGAGTATTAATACTTTTGAGTGCTAGAAGAAATTTTAAGCCTTTTTTAAAAACCAAATATCTAAAACCCATTAAATCTTAAATTAGCTTAGCAATATTAAGAGAATGCTTAAGAATATTTTGAAATGGCTTAGAAATGGACTTAATAATATGCTACATTTATTGATATTAAAATTGATTGATATATATATAAATAATAAATCGATAGAAAAAAGAATAGTAGAGTTAATGTCCTCGTAAGTATGAAGAGATGTTGTTAAATAAATAAAGAGAGAAAAAAAAAATGTTTTTTTGATGAAAGAAATGACCATTATAAATTGTTAAAAAGTATATATATCCAAAGAAATATCAGACGAATTAAAAGAAGAATGATAAATGAATTATGAATAAGTTAAAATTTTTGTTTGTTGTCTAGTTTGATTATTAAGAGAACTAAGTATAAGAAAGTTATTTTACAATAAAAATATACGAGAAGTAAAAAGAATTTTGATTATTTTTGAGAATTGTATAATAAATTATATGATAAAGAAATTCAAGAAACTATTTCAGAGTAAATCTGAGTTCTAGAACTTTTTGACAAAATCAAGTTTGGTTAAAGATAATTTTGTTTACAAACAGGAGGATATAGAAATACTAATTCCATTTTTAACTGATGAATAAAATATTGCAGATTATTTCAAGATTTATTAGGAGGAGAATTAGTAGAAATATACAGTGAAGATGAAAATGTTAATAACAATTCATTAAGTATTAAATATAAGTGAAGAATATGCATAACAATTTTCAAAGATAAATTTTACATATATGAATAGGTAATGTAAATATTAAAAGTAGATCATAATCAAAAGCATCAACATTAGTATAAAAATAAATAACAAATGAAGTTTGGTTATTAGATAATATATAGATTCCGTTTCTTTAATATTTATAGAAGTTAGCATTAAATGTATAGGAAATAAAAGGATTTAGAAAGTGTAATTCTCAATAATAAATAGTGCAATAAAAGTAAGAGTATTTAATTAATAAAAGTTTGGTTGTAGAGTGTTTTAAATTAGAAAACTTAGTAAATCATGGTTTATCACTTGTTCCTTAACTCAAAACAGCTTTATCTAATTTTCCTCATGATTTTCTTCTCAAGAAATTAGCATGTAATCTTTACAGTGAACTAAGATAATTTCAAAGATAATTAATAAACTCTCTTTCTGCACTTTTAGATTCAAACTCTAGAGCTTCTAATATAGAGATTTTTGAATTTTTTAGAGAAGTAGAGTTCAATATAAATTTAGGTATAAATGATAGAAAAGAAAACTATGTAATATTATATGTTACATAAATTGTTTGATCCAGCCAGAAAATTAATGCCTCCTTTATAATTAAAAATAGATATAAAAAGTGCAAAACATCTCGAATAATAAGCTTTAAATGAATAATAAAGGATTAATCATTAACGATAATTGAGAAGCCAAAGAAATTCTCGTTCAAATAGTATAGATTAACAATCTCAATGTTCTCAAGGATTTATTAGTTAGAGAGAAAGACGATTTATGATACATAGTAGAGCAAAGAAATAAGATACGATAGAGGAAGATATAGAAATACCAACAGAAGAATAATAACCATATTTAGTTTAGAAGAAAAGAATATAAAGTAATTAGATTATGGAAGGGTAATACAATAATTAAGAAGAACAAAAACATGAAAAGAAATAATCAAATGAAGATCCAAAATAATATATTGGTTCTGAACATAATTATTAAATGGAATAACATGAAAATAGTAAAGACACTTAAATAAATGAAAGATCTAGTTAAAAAGAAACTAATGATATAGCTAAAAATCAAGAAAGTACTGGTTAAGCAGATCAAGATGAAAATTAAGATATTTGATATCTAATCTTATTACTAAAATTAAAAACTTAATTTTAATTTCAATTTCAATATAGTATTCTGATACTTTACAATATTAATTGTAACACATTATTTAAAGCAAATGGTTTAATTAATTATTCCTTTTCATTCCAAATTATTCTAACCTATTCTTAAATAAGCTGAACACTTATTGATTCTTAATTTCATTACATGAAAATTAAAAACTTATAAGAATTCCCATTATGATTGCCATCTGCTAAAATTTAAAATACATTTTTGTCTGATTTCAATACATAAATATTATTATTCTATATTTTTTATATTATTCTTTATTATTTAATCTATTATATACTTTTTCTAATGTTTATGTTCCATAATAAGTACTTTCTGATTAATATACTAAAATTAGTCATCATAAATTATTGTTTCTTATTCATTTATTTAGATTACTTAACCTTCAACAAAATATGAATTGATCTGTAAACTATCTTATTAACTTTAAATTAATAAATCTCCATTTTAACATAAGATTCTTTATTAGAAGATATTTCAAAATGTAGTATAAAAATGAAATTAATCAATATATTTAGCAAAAGTCTTTGATTTGTAAAATGGTATTTCATGAAATAGTTTATTAAATTAGAAATAGCTACACATAAATTCAATCTAATAATTGTTAAGTCTTTATATATTTATTCACCCATTAATTATACTAAAAATGTAGAGATTCTTAAATTCATATATCTAAAATATTTATAATGAAATAATTATCGCGTTCACAACAGCACAAACCAAAATAGAAAAGTGAGCCTTCTCTTTTACCAAATATTGATATACTTAAAGAAAATGTAAAGTCAAGTTTTGCTTTGGGACATTTGAGAGGACTATTGACATATAAATAAATGCGTGAAATGCCAAAAACAGAAATTTAAGTAAAACGTGATTAAACATTTGGAGTGGCAAATAAATAATCTAAGAATAAAAGATTGACATTTCTTAAATTTGGTTTTAGAACTCATGAAAAAAAGAATAATTATTATTTATAACCTTTAATAAAAAAAGTTAGAGATGTTTTTGGAGATGCTGCAAATGATGGTTCTATGGGTGTTGTAGATTTATGGAGTGATAGAAATGTCAATCGTTTAATGGATGCAATTTAAATGACAAGAGATAATTTAATTGTTCGTAAATTAGGAAAGGAATTAAATGAAGCTGATCGTAAAATACTTAATCGTATAGAAGAAAAAAAAATGAGAGATAGAGTATTTATGGAATCGCTTAAATTGTAATTCTAAGAAACTGACACGTTCTCGTTAAAATTTCAACTATCAGAAAAAGACAAGAAAATTGTACAAAGAGTTGCATAACCTACAATCTCAAGTAATCTGAGACATACTAATCCGAATGAAAATATCTAGAACATTGTAGAGAATATAGATTAACTTCATTAAGAGAATTTAGAGATTTATACAAATCTATATAAATCAATAAAACAGATTCAAAAAAATATTAAGTGATTTAATTTAATCTTTTATTTACTTTCTTAAGCTATTCTCTCAAAAAAATTATTGACTAATAAATTATCCCTCTATTTTTTTTTATATTTTATCTAATTAGTAATTCTTAACTTAACTTATTTCTTGAGTCAGAAGACTTCACATATACACAGCTATACCATTTATTACAGTATTTAATAAGTTATTTAATTTTAAAATATTTTGATATTAAGCAATTTAAGAAATGCTAATTTTTTTGTATCACTTAACATTTTTTTTTTAAAAGATTTCATTTCCTTATTTTTGATTTAATTATTTATATACCAGCTTTAAAACTAATATATCAAAAAAAAAATTGATAGAATAAATACTATTTTTTAATTCATCTATCTATATAGAAGTTATAAAACAGAACTCCTTTTTCAGAAATGGATCCTCAAAATTATTGTTCTTTAGCTATACCTATCTGATTTTACATAATCTTTATTTGGGCAATTTATTAATACTATAAATGTTGAATATACAAAGTTACTTTAAGGAGTATAGTAATCTAATGCTCAATTCATTTGAGATCACCAAAAAGGTTGAATCTCTCTCAATCTTATTAAATAAATATCATTAGAAAAAAATAATATAATGGGGTTCAAATCCAATATACATTCATTTAAAAGCGAGATAAATATATAATTTCTCTCAAAACATTCAAAATTTTAGATGATTATGAAATCGTATCATAAATATTAATACACAGTCCTTTTTATTTAGATATTTGAATTAATTCTCATTCTAAATAAAACATGAAGTATCCCTTAGTGATAATTTATTGTAAAATTATAAGAATGATCTAGAAGATACATTTTTGTATACTATTTAGTTTTTTCTTAGCCACAAAATTTCCTTGAATACATCAAAATGGCTTAATTCAAAAACTTATTTGTCATAATTGAATTTAAACATCTCTTTATTTAAAAAAAAATGAAAGATATTATTGCAAACAATCAAGATTTGGTAGAAAAAAGTTTTGTGACTTTATAAACTTTGAGAATGATTTGGACTATTAAATTTAAGAAATTCAAAAATTAAATGTTGAATGGTAATGAAAACTTTCGATTTAATAGAAAAAATATAAAAAGGGAGAAAATCCAAATGCTAAACTAAGTTTAAATTGATATTTAGATGATGATTAAATAAAATAAATGAAAGTAAAATGTTTTTTTTGTTATTTCTTAAGATTAAATAAGCATTTAATTTTGAAGTAATTGTTAAAAAAAGTGTTAAGAATTAATTAAATAATTATTATTGTTTTATTTATGGAGGAATATGTACAAGGGTTTGTGAGCACATCAATAGTAAAAACAGTTTTAGCTCCATTAGAAAGGTATAAACTAATCAGACAGACCTAAGATATTCTTACATTGAGTTCTAAAGAGAAGATGACTAATTTTTATTAATTTGTTAAGAAAACAATTTCAAATGAAGGAGTGAAAGGATTATTTAGATCAAATTTAACAGCAATTTACATGTGGATACCATAAGTATATGCATAACATGTTTTTTATCAAAATATCAAATAAGCCACTTATGACAAAGATGTATATAAATAAATTGAATTTAAAGATATTGTCAATGGGACTATGTGCAACACTTTGTGGGATTACCACATCTATATTTTCTTATCCATTAGATACAATAAGAGTTAGATAAGCAACTGAGATATAAATTCCTGGATAAAAGAGAATGTATATAGGTTTTGAAGAGACTCGATTTAATATAAAATTAGAGAATGGTTTTTTTAAGGGTTTGTATTCAGGATTTACAGTTGGATGTATATAAACATTGTTGTTTGCTTATGGGATAGTAGGTTTGAATTAACTTTTGGAAGGAATGACACCATATAATTAATAATTAGCTTATTTAGGATCATATGCATTAATATATCCAATTGATAGTGTGAGACGTCGTTTATAAGTTAAATCTATATTGTTTTAACAGGAAGCATCAAAAAAATAAAACTTATGGGAGAAATTGAAATTTAATATGAAAGAATGGAATTTTAGTTGGGGTTATGGAGGATTCTTAGCTCATAATATTAGAGGAATAGCTATGCTTATAATTTTGGAATAAGTAAACTTCGAATCACTTTACAAGTAAACATAGAATCAATTGAATCAAGTTCTCAAATATTGAGTATTATAATTTAATCTAACATACAATTATATTTTTATAATCAACCATAATGGTTAATAATCTATTTCATTAGCATATAAAATTTATATCACATGTAAAGTATAATCAAAGTCTAAACATAAATGTTTATTAGATTTTATAAGATAGGTCCTAAAAGATATTAAGATATACATTTTATAAATTAAATATATATTCAAATAGAATTAGGTATTTATATAGAAACATATGATATAGATTAAGACAGGTAATTTTACATAATGATTATATTTTTATGATATTAGCATCTTTTCAAACTCCTTTAAATAATCTTATTCCATCTCTACCTCCCCAAAGTCCTCTAACCATTAATTGCCAGTATGCAAATGGGAAGAAATGCTTCTTCATCAAATACATGACTTTGCTGTCAGAAGATTGAAATACAGGAAAAGTTTCGTCTAGTTCTTTGTTGTACTTGAATTCTGCTAATAAAACTTTTTTATTTGAAGTGTAAACAGGGCATGATGTATAACCTAGAAAATAGTTTAATAGGATACCTTAATATTCTGATAGAGGTGGTTATTTTAATTTCCAAGTTCTAATTAGATTTTTTATTAGAATAGGAGTTTAAGCCATAACAGCTGCAGCAGTTTTAGATGTAGGAAGAGAAGAACAATCTCCTAAAGCCCAGACATTAGCATATCTTACATGTTATAGAGTATTTGGATGTACATTTACATAACCATCTGAATCACCTAATCCACTATCAGCAATAAATGAAGCAGGTTTCTTAATGAAATATTGTATGAATATATATACTTAAGGTGGAACTATATGTAAGAAATCATAATCAGATGTATATAGCTATTTAGTTTCAACATCTTCAAAGATTACTTTATGATCTTAAACTTCAATTAATCTTTTTTTAAGGTGCCAATGTATTCCTTTTTCACTTGCCAATTCTCCAAGTATTTCTGCATATTTAGGTATACCAAAAACACAATCATTAGCTTTGTATACATGATAATCACATTTAACTCCTCTGTTTGATAATCTTTCATGTGTTAAGAATACAATATTAGAAGGGATTCCCTCACATTTTGTTGGTGGTTCTGAAAATATTAATTTACCCCCTTCAAACTCTTTTATCATTTTATTAATCTTCTAAGCATATCTATAATAGTAGATACTTCCTACCGGAGCTTCAGGGTTTTCAAGTTATTACAAGGCTCCTTAAAATATATATATATAATTTTATACCTTTTATAGAAGCATAATCACGTTGTACTCCACTTGCTACAATTAATTAATCATATGTATATTTTTATCCGTCCATAGTTCTTATTGTATTCTATTCTGGATCAATTCTCACAACTGGGCAATCACTCAAACATACATTTTTTGGTAGAACTTTTTCCATTGGTTTCATTGTTGATTCTACTTTACACATCCCACCACCTTTATTTAATAATAATTAATCTACCTACCATAGTCCATCCTGTTTGATACGCATGCATCTTATATGGTTCAAATATACGAATCTGTTATGGGATAAAATGGCCATCTCGAACCAATTATGCAGAAACATTTAAACCTGCAGTACCACCACCTATGATTGCTACTTAACTATGAATTGCTCGCACTGTGAAACCATACAATGATACATAATTCAATTTTCTCATTAATTTATGATAAATATAAATAATAACATTTAAGATATTTCTAATTTCTAATTTATATACTAATTTACTATCTCAATCTTTCCTTCCTTCAATTATTTCAATATTTCATTTTTACATATTCTCTATATTATAACATCATTAATCTCCTTCTTACTTTATCATTCATATTCTTTCATAAGAATTATAATAATTAATCTAAGTATTTAAAATAATATTTATCACCCTTCTATATTATTATCTTTCAAATCATATTCTACTTTTCTAATTTTCAATCATTTTTAGTTATTCTATCATTTATTAAACATCTTCCATGATGATCATGTTTTTCAATCATTATTGCATTCTAAAATTATATATTTAAATATTATCAATTATTTTATATAACAAATAATTATTATAAATTAAATTCCAGGTTTTAAATTGTTCTAGTTAGTTGGATTAAAAATAACTAATTTACCAAATATTATTGAGCTTTTTAACATATCTATGTCTCAAGATTTTATTTTTATTATTCAATAGAATATTTTTTTATATGAAAGTTAAAACCACATATAATATAACAATATTATTTATAAACACTCTTGATATCATTATAAATTATTTATATCTATTAAATTCTTAATTAAAAATAAATAAAGTAATAAAATAATAAAGTTATTTATAAAAATTTTATTTAAAAGAGAAAACAAATTTTTATGATTAGGATGTGGATTTAAACCCAAAAATACTCAAAGATAATGAATTTGATTAATGTTATAATTTATTCGAACCTCCTTTCATTCAATTTCAAAATAAATTCATTTCAACATATTACCACTTTCTATAGTTTTACTCTATATTATAAGAATTTAAATCAACCTAATTTATTAATAGTATTCTTAAATTTAACATTAAAAATATCTGATTTCAATAAAAATTGAATTGAGAGATCTTTATCATTTTAAATATATTTAAAAGACTTAAATTCTTAGTGCTCTTTGAAAATTAAGAAACCAATGAACTTATATTTTAATAATGGAAATTTAAGAGAGAAATATTTTAGGAATTAAATTTAAATATCATGGTTAAAATAATTTTGATTATTGTTATTGATTATGAAAGATGTTTAAACTCCAAAAATAGAACAGCTAGCTTACAAAAATTATGTTCTAGTTAATATGAAACCAAAGAAAAAAAGACATTAGACTTTTAAAATATAAATGTTTATTTGTAATTTATTTATAGAATAAAACACTACATATTAAACAGCTAGATTCAATCAAAAGAGATAAGTTTAAACTAATTCCAATCTACTTCCATATAGTCAAGTTCCTAATTATAGAATTATAATAGTTACTTCATTAAATACTGCTGATCTAACTGTATAATTATTGATAATTTAACTATCCTCAAGTTAATTATTTTGAAAGTATTATGACTAACTTTCTACTTAAGGTTTTAGGTCATTTTAAGGTATTTTAGGCACCATTGTCCCCCATTTCCAAACACTATCATCTAAAGGATGTGGTTTCGATGGTTTGTTAGTAAAAACAATGGGAGACTAACTCATTAATTAATTTTAATAATTATTGTGGATAATTATATTTTGAGTTAATTAATGTTCTCATTCTTTAGTTGTTCTAAAGATAAATATAATGAAACAAGGAATAGAATACTAATTCTATTATCATCACTAAAAATATATATATTCATAATAATAATCATTAAACAAACTTACAAACCTTCAATTGTATTTAAATTATTTGTGAATTGCTTAACCAGTCATCTTATTGAGATTGATTTTCCTATTAAGAAACAAAAATTAAGTTTTAATTAATGTTATGGTAGTTACTGAAACAATTAATCAATTTTATCTAAATTATTGCATATATAGATAATTATAAAATAGACAATAAGCCCATACCCTTATTCTTTAATACATAGTTAAGTTTGCTGATGAAAATTTCCTATTAAATTGATATCAATAATTCAATATCATTTTAAATTCTTATTAGGTATAAATAATTGATATTAAATATTATATATGCACTATCTTATTAGATCTCTAATTGATTATGCATTCAAATATTCTAATCCTTCCAATTTTTATTATTTTCACGATCCATCGAACTATATACCAAAATTCATCTTTATTTTTTCATTTTTATTTGGATAAACCTCATAAAATATTCTAAATAAACAAATATTATTTATTCTATATATTATTATATTAAAAATAATGTATTTAAAAAATCTTTGGGTAGAATAATTAGTCTTAAATAGAATGTTCATATCTTTTTATGTAATTCTTATTGAATTATCCCTTTTAATAAATCAATAAATTAAAATATTTTATGAAAATTAAAAACTTCCTAAAATTTGGTAATATAATTTGATATTAGATTATATAATAGTTAATTTATTAAAAAACCTTAAAATAGTTTTCCTTGAAGATGTAGAAAAGTCATGAATTAATTTTTTGAATTAATATTAACATGAACTTTGAAAGATAACTTTATGAAACTTATTAAATTGACCCAGATCAATTACATAAAAATATGAACCAAGAAAATCTGATTATTTTATGTTAATTGGCAGATTAAAGTGATAATGAGATAACATTACAAATTGTTGGAAGTTTAGTGTCTACATATATTGATTAGAATCATCAAAATACACCAGAATTTGGTAAGATATTTGAATTTGCATGGAATAGAATCAAAAGATTTACAACTCATTCTAGACCAGTCTATCATTTTTTTGCATCCATTATAGCTAATATAATTCTTCACTTTTATGATTAAATACCTGTTTAATATTTTAAAGAATAATCCTAAATAATGAATAAATAAGTTTATCTCATTATAATTGATACAGTATTAAGAAGATTGTAACCATAAGATCGAGTTGGAGAATTCAAAATTCTAGATTCAAAACAAAAAGTTGTCAGATAACAATTTTTTAAACATAATCTTGATTCCCTTCTAGAAATCATTACTACAAGTTTAATTGGAAATAATAATAATAATTCTGATTTACAATTATTGGATACTGCAATTGATCTATTAAATTTATTATTATCTTCAGAAATCAGAGAAGATTTTACAGAAAAAGATTGGCATAAAATTAAAAGAGCTGAAGTTAAAAATAAAAGAAATCTATAAACTATTATGAAAGAAATTAAATTTTAAATTTTAGATTAAAATGAAATTGAAAAAATGATACAAAATTAACATTTAGATCATATGGATCCTATCACTAATCATATAAAAATGGTTTGGTCTATAGTCAAATATCAATAATTCATTGCTAAATTAACTGAATTATTACCATTAAACATTAAAATATGGGAATCTCTTGGTAAAATTTGTAAAATTTATTAAAAATACTATTCAAATGATAAATAAAGTATAGATATTATATATTCAATCACTTCAAATATTATGGTATCAGATATATCAAAAATTAATTCAATTAATTTACTTAATTTTGCAAGTAAGACTATCTTTGCTAATCATACTCCTTAATGGATTGAATACAATTTAAATTTAATTAAAACTTTAACTACTATAGATGCTGTTTAAGTAGGACTTAAATTTTTAAGAAATCTTGTAAGATTTTAAAGATAATTTGATTATACTCAATTACATTCATTTGTTATGCCTATTATTGCAAGCTTTTTTAATTCTTGGATTATTCAAAATAATTAATGGTTTAATGATAAATTTTTAAGAAACAATATCAAACATATCTTAAAAGAAATTAGTTGTTTTATGATAGAATAATATTTAGAATTCTTTGCTTAAATTATTTAATTAAATACTGACTAAAATATTTAAGAATTAGCCTTTAAACATTATGCTATGGGATTGTTTGCATCTATTAAAAGTACAACATATTAACTCGATGTTATAAATAAATTATAATTTTACAAGATGGATTAATTTTTATATCCAATAAACTTAGATTTATTTAAATCATTTCATTATTAAGAACTTTATAGTAAAGCATTTGATTTTGCATTCTTATATTTGAAAAATTAACCTCTTTTCACAGACAGATTTTTGTATAAAATATGGAAGGTACTTTTTGATTAATAAGCACTTATCAAATTCGAAGAGATTATATAGAAAATGTAAATTGATAGAAAAAATATATTTAATTTCAATAGAATATTCTTATTTAATGATCAAGAATTAATTTTGAAATCTTTAAAGATTTTCATTAATGCAAAAATAAGAATGGAAGATTAATTTTATTAAATAAATCAAATAAATATTCCAAAAGAATGTTTTTCAGAATTTCATGAATTTAGAATCATACCAAATTAAAAAATTATAACATTCTATCATAAAGTAAAGATGTATTTGTTGAATGTTGAAAACGAATCCATAAAAGATTAATTAGCATCTGATCAATTAATATAGAAGTTTAAGAATGATTTACTTTAATTTTTAGATCAAATTTAAAATACAGGAGATATAGTATTTATACTTTAAAGCATGTTGAATGAAAATGTTAGAAGTCTCTATGGAGTTATTATGTAAATAATTGATGATAAGGCATATTTAATTTTATTTGCTTAGACAATTAATTTTGATATGTTAAAATTAACAAGAATGATGATAAACACTACTGGATAAATTGGTTAATTAAAACAAGTTATGATTGATTAACTTTATGAATGGATTTTATAGGTAGTTAAGAAAGTTCAATTTCATTTAGATTCTATAAATAAAGAATTTAATTAAGAAAGGTAATTAGGATAAAAAAGTATATAAAATATTTATAAGCTTTATTATAAGCCTCTGCTATAATTATTGAAGATATTCTAAAATTTAAAATACTTAAATAGATTAACAACAAGTAAGAAACAAATAAGAATTTAGATTTATTAATCAATTCTATTAATTTTCAAATATATCAATCTAAATGATTTAAGTAACTACATTCACAAAATGTCTTAATTATTTTATGTGATATAATGGGTATTGGAATTTGAAATTACTAGACAAATGATAACTGATGAAATATTTGGAATTATTTTAGATGTAATTCTATAATCTATTTATTTAGTTTATAAACTGTGCATTATTAATACAAGAAAAACGATCCTTAATGACTTGCTTAAAGATTATATCAGATATCTAAACATATGATTAGTTTAGCCATTCTTAATATGTATATCTTATTTTTATTTTTTAGATATAATAGAGATTAATAGCAGAAAACTGTCTATTTGGAGCCTTTTTGTATAATCTTAGAATTTCAGATATTTCAGTCTTGATTTTAAGATACTTTTAAAGAATGCCTAATGATTTTAATTTGTTATTCTCTAAACTTAAATAAAGAATTTTACCTTACAAAAGCTAAGAATGGGATTAAATTATCAATGTCAAGTTAGATAAACTTTATTCCATCATTCCAAAATAATAATAGTTGGTTAAGATGGCAACTTAAAACAAATAAATAGAAAAAACCTTTACAGATTATTTTTATTAAGTTTAATTATTTTATAATTATTATCCATGATAAATATTTAATAAATATTCTGATTATTTTATTCAAATATCTTAGAAATAAAATTTAGAATCAACTTTCTATATATTTATTATTTATTTTAAAACTATCATTAGCTAAATAGACATGAATCAATATTAAAACTATTAACAACATAAATCAATAAATATAAATTAGAGAAGACTTAAATACTTGTTGATAATAATATTAATAAGAAATTAAAATAGAAATAATTTTTTGATAAATTATGATCTACAATTTATTATATATATCATAATGTTAAAAAGAAAGGGGCTCCTTTTGCAAACCTTTCTTAAATAAGTTAATCATAATTCTCAACTTTACTTTATTAAACTCCTGGTAATGATAAAATATTTTCATTATATTCTTGTAATCTTGGAAATCCTTCAAATAAATTAAATTTTAATTATGGTTTAAGTGCACTTAGTAATGTGAATATTGGAGCATAAGCAAAATCAGCTAAAGTTAATTCATTACTGAAAATGAATTTTGATTATTATAACCAACCTTCTAATTTCTCAAAATACCATTTCAAATCAGCTAAGTTGTTTTTAAATGACTATTTATTAAATAAATTAATACATCTTCAGTTTTAGCTGAAAAAACATTCCAAAAAGTACCAATAATTTCTCCAGAAAATTCAGCTCTAGCTCTATTCAATGCTCTTTGTAAATTATCATTTGGAAGTAATGATTAAACCGAAAGGGTATTAATATAATCTAAAATAACCAAAGATTTAAAAAGGACAGTCTCATCTACAAAAAGAATCGGCACTTTTTCTAATGGACTAGCCTTCACAAACCAATCAGGTTTATTTTGTAAATCGATATATTTTATCTCATATGGTATCTTCAAATGGTTTAAAGCAGCAATCACTCTTAGAACATATGGGCAAATATTGAAGGATACTAAAGTTAAACTCATTATTAATTATATATGTAAACATTTCAATCATTTATGAACCAAAACTTTAGAATTTCTTAATTCTAAAATTTAAGTAGTTGATTAAACAATTGTTAAAAATGCTCTAAGAATTTTAATATAAAATTTTTAACACATCTTTTTTATTTATGAAAAGTTAATATTAATAATTTATTACATAATCTTTATCATTTGTCATCCTACAAAAACCTTTTATTTTGAACTTTAGAATATTTTCAATAGACAACTAAGAATGTTCATCTATAAACCATAGAGATTTCAAATAAAATACTATTAATAATTATTTACATATCTTTATTTTCCATTCTTGAAAATGAATAGTTCCAGAAAATTGATTTTCTTATTTATTGAAGATTAAGAAAAATCTGCTAGATTTAAGCTTTGCTCGATATATTTTTTTTATAGACAACTTTCTAATAAAAAAAATAAAAACAATAGCTATTAATTTATATATTACATTCTAATATTTATGTTGAAACTAAGTTCTAAAGAATTTTAATAATCTTCTTAGCAAATTCTAATCTTGGTGCTCTTAATAGTTTTTCATTTGAAAGAATTTTTGTACAGAAAATAAATATTGATATAATCTAAAATTATTATTTAAAGATCGATTCTTCTGAATTTAAAATAATGAGATTTTTTATTTAAGTTTAAAAAAAAGAATTTTAAATAAATTGAATATTTAATGATTAAAATTTAAATTTTATATATTCACTATTTTAATTCAATGTATTCTGATCCTTACAGTTTTCCTTTTTGAATTAATATTTTAATGGCTTCTTTAATATTGTTTTCTGTAACAGGAGTCGAAAATTCACTTTTGAATGTGGTTTTAAACAATTAAACAATTTTTTCAATTTTGAGAGTACCAGTTTATTTTAATAATTCAATTAAATTATGAGAAATTTATTGAATGAGTTAATTAGACTATAAAAAGTTAGTTGAAGAGACAAATAAATCTTCAGGTATTTCTTCAATTAATAAATCATCACAAGCTTGAATAAATAAATAATAATACATTAAGGAATATATATTTTTACAGCTTTATATGATATGACATCGTTATCACCTTTTTATTCTCTAATAACTCCTTTTTAAATCCAGAATTGCATTCTTCTTTTCAAATCTTCATGGTTCATTTATAATTATTATGCTAAGACATCACTGTTCAATCCTTTAGAATCATCGTCATTAAAATACCCAATTATACAAGCATGTATAGGTAAACATTTAAATTAAAAATCACCATTTTCAAAAGTTAAATCTAAAGTAACACTACCTAAATCATGATGCCATAATAAAGAACGCATAGTTTTTATTTTTTCAAATCTTTTTTAATAATCATTAAATAATTATTCAATAGATGGTGGTAATTTAAAAGTAGGTTTAAATTCATAACTTATAGGCCAAAATGTTTTACTTAAAAAAAGTGGTTTTAACATAGAGAATTAAGATGATAATGATTAAATATTAGTATCAATACGTTTACTTTCATAAATATCTTTCATCATAATACTACATGTATTCATAGATTGTTCACCAAATCGAATTTTCATTAATTCAATATTAGCAATTTCTTATTCTAATGAGAATTCTTTTGGTGTCAATATTTTTTCAGCAACCATATTCTAATATTCACTTATAAAGGCTTCTTATGATCCATATAAACTAACTAAAACACTTGTTAAATCTTTTTCTTAAGATGTTTCTTCATCAGAAGATTCTTATTATTCAAATATCATAACTTTATCAGTTGAATAATTTTATTAAGTTAAGATTCCTATTATACATCTTAAAAAATCAGATCTTTATAATAAATATTCTTTAATTGGTTTAGTAACTTTATCAAATACCATATAATCTGAATCTACAAACTATAAAACTTTTAGTAAATTCACATAAAATTTAAGAATCGTATCAGTATTCACTCCTGAGATTAATAATCTTTTTTTCATTTATTATTATAAACATTAATCCATATTAGCATACATTTTAGTAACTTCCATACTCTATTTAAATTCATGGAGATGATCACTAGTATCAGGATAATATAGAACAGCTTCGAACATATTTTTAATAGTTCTATCTGAATGAACCTATTGAATAATATTTTTAGCTAATGATTCTATTGATTCCAGAGCTGCTCCAAATTCTAATAAACCATTTAAAAACCCTTCTTCTGAATATATTTTTTCTGCATATAATTTTAATAACTCTATAGTAATAGTTTAATATTGCTCTTTGAAATTCAAATTATTTAATTATTTAAGCCTTTCCTATATATCGTATTCAAGTTCATATTTCTCAACAACCATATTAACTTAATCAAATAATCTATTATCTTATTTGATTTCCATAAATTTAATGAAATCTGACATATAATCAATTTTTCCTTCTTCTTCAAATGCACTATTAATCAATTTCTATATTGGCTCTAATGAAAAAAGTTTGTTTTCTTTCGCAAAATCTATTCATTATATAATGAAAATATACATTTATAATTCTCATAACAGATGTCTAATATTCCTGCTTATTTTACAATTGGCCATATATCAGCAATTTTGTTTGGATCACTTTATAACTAAGAATAATATTGTTAGTAAGCCTTTTACTAGAAAATAATCGTATCATATTAAGCTTAACTAACATATTAAGAGTTTAGAATATCAAAAATGTTCATTCAAATTTCAATTTTTATTTAATATATTATTAGATTTACTAACATGAGTTTTTTACAGTTAACTTAATTTGCTCAAAGAGACCCTATCTTCACATATAAACTAAATTAATTTCAATTTAGTTTCTTTAGTTTCTCTTATATCAATACTCCAATTTGTATCATCTTCTTCAAAATTATCTAATTCTTCTTCAATTATTGATTTTCTAATATTGTCAATTTATTCTCTAGAATTTAATTCTTCAAAAGTGAAGGTTAGTCCATTAGACAATGGATTTTTTTCTATAAATTAAATTAATTCTAGTTCTTTTTAAGCAGTTTCTACAAAATCTAACTTGAATTAAAGATAAAGATATTGTAAAATCTCATATAGTTCATATCTGTAACAAAATAATTTGAAATCAGGTTAATCAATAAAATCATTAGATTTAATAGTAATCTTAAATCATTTATTATTTATTACATTAAATTTTTAAGAATTAATTTATTTTTTGAAATCGAAGAATTTTTACTTTATAACTTCATTCTTACAGTCCTTTATGAATTAATCAAGAATGGTACAAAATTTTCCTTTCAGTTTTCTTTATTATATAACAATATTTCCTATTCTTTAACCTTGTGATATTGTATTTAATTTTTTTTAAATAAAGCATTGTGATTCTAATAAATTTTATTTTTAATCTAGTTTTCCTTCTAACCATGGATGAGTAAATAATTCTTCATAATTAATTCTTTTCTCTTTATCACTAGTCAGCATTCTACTTATAATGTCTTCTCCATCTTTTGATAATTAAATTGAACTATCAAATCTAACTGTAAAATTTAAGTATTATCTCTATAAATCAATTAAACTCCTAACATTTCCTCTCCAATGATACTTCTTAAAAATCATATAATATAAAATCACTCCTAAAGACCAAATATCACATTTAAAATCATACTATTACTAACTATTAAATTTAAAAATTAAAATACTTTAATATTTCTGGAGCCATTGTTGCTGGAGTTCCACAATAAGAACTAAATATATCATTTTATTGATAAAATTTAGCAAATCCAAAGTCAGCTATTTTTATAATATTTTCTTCATCTATTAATATGTTATCTAATTTCAAATCTCTATGTACAATCCCTTTTTCAAATAGATATTTCATTCCTGCTAAAATTTGAGTAAATATTATCTTTGCTTCCTCTTCATTAAGGATATTTCGCTTAGTAAAATTATTTAAATCTCCTTTACTACAATATTCAAATATGCAATAACGGGAATCTCCTTCAGTGAATTCCTCTATCATACAAACTAAATTATTATGTTTCGTTTTCTAATATATCTCTATTTCTTAATCAAAATATTTCATTAATTTTTAAGATTCTTCTGATTCATCCATAAAATCAAGTTTTATTTCTTTTACAGCGCATTACTAATTTTCTTCATTAACTCCTAAATATACTGTTGCGAAAGATCCTTAACCTATAATTTATTTTAATTGATATTATCTCACTTGCTTCAAAAATTTATTGAACATATTTTAAAATAAAATAAATTCTCTAAAAAATTATTTCAAACCAATTTTAATCCTCAAAGAAAATTAACAAAACTACACACAAAGATTTCTAGAATCTTGTATCTTTTTATCAATTCTATTGAATTATTCTATTTTATAAAATAAATCATAAGAAATTATATCGATATCATTCTAAAAATTATTTCATATCATTTTATTAACAAATAATTAATCATAGAATAAATCTATTTTATTGATGATTTGGTTTTGAATCTAAAATAAACCTATTACAAATGCAATTTGAATCATTATTGATGATAACATTTGTTAGGAACAAGTTAAGTTGTATAAAAAGTTGAATATTTATTTTTTTAAGCTTTTTCATTAAACAATTTTAAATACGCCCATCATTACAAAGAGAAAAAATACTAGAATATATTTTTTTCTTAACTTCTTTATGAATATATTTGTTATAAAAGTGAATGATTCTATGAAGAATATTTTTAAAAAGTTAAATGCAAACCTATATAAATTTCATTTTATATATTTTAATGAAAGGTTAAAAATTATGGAAAAAATTGAAATGTTATCTTCTTGAAAATTAACAATATTAACCAGACATAGGTGAAGTGTAAATATTCAAAAAAGAAATCAAAGATGACATTTTAATATATCATGTAGAAGATGTAATTATTAAATAATCAAACAAATAATTGTAACCTGATAAGAGTTAATTGAATTAAGCTAATGATAATGATATCGATAATACAGGAGCCTTTTATTGGCCTTCAGAAATAATTTTAACTAAATACTTATTAAGTGATCTTGATAGGATAAAAAATTATAATATTATTGAACTGGGCGCAGGAAGATCTGGTTTTTGTGGGCTTGCACTAGCAAAAAAAGGTTTTAATGTTACTCTTACAGATGGAAATTAATCTATTATCAAGGAGTTATAAGAAAATGTGAATCTAAATGAAATTAATATTAAAGTAGATGTATTAAAGTGGAAATCAGGAGATCCTTATGAAAATACATGCGCAATAATCTCTGATTGTTTTTTTTTTGAAAATTATCATGATGATTTATTAGAAATGATAAAAAGATTTTGTTTAGTCATAGGTGCAGCACCATCTCGTGGAGGATCTCTAGAGAGGTTCATAAATAAATGTTAAAGCTAAAATATTGAGTGTAAATAACTTAATATCTTTTATGATACTAAAATAATTTTATTTAACAAATCTAATTGAACTTTAATTTATTTATATAATTTAAAATTCTTTATCAATCTTTCAAAAATGTTATAAAAATTATCAACTGCAATATATCTCGCATCCTATGACACTTCAAGATTAGAAAAATTTAAATATGAATTATCAGGAGAATGATATTACTAAATCTTTTCATATATTTCTGATTCATTTCTTAAAATTATTTTACATGAGGCTAAATAATAACCTATTTGTAAATAATTAATTGATATCTTATATCTTTTTCACTTATAATTAAAAGTTAATTTGTTTCCTTAATTTTCTTCTAGTGGTATATCACTTGATTAAAAGGAAAAAAAAATTATTAATTGTATCCATTAAATTTAAGTTGAATATTACATTTTATATTTATTAGAACAATTAATATAACCTTGTGAGAAACAGTCTTGATTTCGCTTAAGTTTGATTAACCAGTAATAATAAATTTTCAATCTCAATTTAGGAGTCGAGCTTCTTTATTCTTGATAATTAAATTAAATTTGTTACTTAATCTATTTGTATAATTTTATTATGAAGTCTTTTTAATTTATGTTATAAAAATTAATTATCTTATTGTTTTAAAAAATTTAATCCATTTGAAAATAAAATTCCAAGATAATACTCAAATATTTAATTTTCAATAGTAAATTTTTAGATTGAAGAGAAATATTTAGAAGTTTTTGGGGTAGTGGTTTTGGATTTTTAATCATAGTTTAATTTACAATGAATCTCAATTGCTTAAAGAAAATAATTTTAATTTTATCGACTCTAAACAATAAAAATTGGAGACAGCTTTAAATTGTGAGTGTTAGGGAATTTAAAAAGTTAAAAAATAATTTAAATTGACATAATTATAAGTGTCTTATTTTTAATTTTAAGGAAATAAAGGATAAACCTGTAAAACTTTCTCAAACCAGATACTATAAAGTAAGTAAATTTGAAATCTGTACAATAATAATAATGGATAATTTTGATGTATAATAATAATGTGATAAATATTAAATGAAAGGATAGATAAGATAGGTGAGCTTAGGGAAAGGTTAGAAAAATATGAAGAATTGAAATAATAATGTAATTTTGTTGTTTAAATTGTAAATAGGAATGTTAGAATCAATGCAAGTTGGTACATCCTTCATGAATATTTTTAAGTTCAGCTTCAGTAGCAGGTGTTGAAGGGATTGTAGATTTCCAGTGTGTCATTAAGACATCAGAAGCAAATTCGATGAATAAGGTATCTTGAATCATACAAGCATGTCCACAATGGTCAATTCCCTAAAAATAGATTAATAATAAAGAATACAGTTTTTCCATATTTACATGAGCAAGTAAGACCTAAATATCCTGATTGTGTAAATAGTTTTTATCCTTGACCATCTTTAGAATCATAGATGGATGAGACAGAATCTCCATTATATTATGAACAATATTCGACTAATTTGGTTGGGATATTGGTCAATCCATGATGATGTTCATAAATCCATTTAATAGCTGGAGTCATAGATGAGGAAGCAAGAACAGTACTATCTCCAATAGCTTTGATGATATGATCTGGGAAGTAGAAATCATCAGTGGAATCAACAATAGGTTATGGTTATTTGTTATATTCAAATTGGAATGGAGTCATTTCATGAGCACCATAAACAACAACCATAGGTACTCCTGGATGTTCAACATTATTAGCTTTAGGTCTGGTAGTTTCATCAACATAATCTAATATTTATTTTGCTGCATCGGGATTGATATTGTCATTAATAGCTTCTCTAGTTGATTCATCAGTAGAATAATATAGTTTATTAACTACTTTTAAAAAGTGTTCACTCATATCATGCATTAATAATTAACAATGATTAGATCTATCTGCAAAATCAGCACCACATATTTCACTAGGTTCTGGGAACCAAGATAAAGGATTTGGTCTTGATGGTCTTTTACCTGTAGAAATGAATTCTTTATCCCATTACATTCTATCAAGAATTTCTTACATCCATGGTTCATCTCTAAATCTTGTAAATGTATCTTTTGGATATAAATCCACTATACTAGCAGAAGTACGAGCCATTTTTCTTTAGGCATACCAATTTATACCTGCATCTAATATTAATACTTTAAACATAAAACTATCATCACCACCTACTTATGGTTTAAATGTTTTTGTTGCTCCTAATAAAGGTCCAGCTATTGTTACTATACCAGCAACTTTATCCTTTTCTGCTTAACTCATACTATAAACTGCTTCTGTTGAATGAAGTGAACCCAAAGAATGTCCAAAAATATATGTTTTCTTTCCTGTCAATCTATAAAATGTTTAAACTGATTTTTTAATGTATTATTATGATTCAGAAGCTGCGATAGATTTTCTAAAATCATAAGGTGCTGCTTGCATTGTTAATCCTGGAATATAACCCATATTTTTAAGTGTGTCTGAAAATACATGATATCCTTTTGGATCACACATTGCTGACTTTATTATTGAATCAGTTGCAATCTCTTAAATAGCTGTTGTTCCACATTCATTATCCATTGATTTTGGTGTATTACCAGCCCATGTTATTTCTATTCCTGGAGCTGCTGTATATCTTTCTCTTGGATCCTATTTAGATTTATCATAATAAAGTTCAATAAAATCACCAAAACATCTATCCTTCTTATTTGTCATAGCTATTGAAAATGGACCAGTTAATGTTCCTATCCACATTCTATATTCATCACTTGGTTTCTTTAACCAAAATTTTGATGCACTACAAGTTTGCCAACCACAATTCTCAAAAATATCTGGTCTTTTTGTTTATAATGTTTCACAATCAATCTTTACCTATTAAACTATACAATTCTGTATATATACCTATAATGCTGTACCTATCAATCCAGGTACCAATACTGCTGGTTAGCAAGGACCATTTATAAATTCATTCATATATGTCTCTAAACTCATCTTTGTATGATCTTTTCCATTTGTACACACATTTGCTGTACTCTTCAAAAAATCTGACATTTTCTCTTTGCGCTACCTTTCTTATTCTTGATATATCTCTTCATGATAATCTCTATATTTATTTATTTCTATTTTTACTCATATGCTGATTATGGTTTCCAACTTGGATCAAATCTGCTTATTCTTTTCATCTTTCCATCAGTTGATACTATAAATGTATCACCTTCAAACCATGGATTATAATCTGTGTTGTCAAGAAAAGGTACTATTGATAGTGTACCAATTGCCACTATTGCTAACAATTACTTTATCATTCAAAAATTATTTATTCCCAAATGATGTAATATCGCATGATATCATTCAACAATTTATCATCATTAAATTAATAATACATACAATTAATGATGGATTATTAAAGAATTTTAATTTCTTAATATAGAATCACAATCTTTAATCATCTTCTCAATGATATTTTATTCACAAATATCCCAAAATCATCGAACTCAAAATTCGCTCTATTTTAAAAATACTCAAACTTTTTACATTACTTACTTACACTTAAATATACTTATCCATTCTGACTTTATTTCTTAGAATTATATAAACACCAATTAACCCTTTATCTATTGAATAATGGATTTAATAAAATAAATATATTTTTAAAGAATTTCTAGGAAGATTAACTTTATTCTTGCTAAAAACTTTAAACTCATTTATACAATAATCAACAAACAAAAGGAGCTTATAAAACAAATTAATTTTATTCATTTCCTTATTAGAAATTCTTATTATCATTCATATTTTTATGATTAATCCTGTTTATTTAAAAATTATTTTTATAGTAATTATTACTATGATTTTTATTATAATTATTAATATGCTTGAAATTATTAATATGACAACAAGAAATAATAAAACTAAAATAAGTATTATTTTATTGATTTTGAAAATCGATTGAATTAGAAATCAGTTTATTTTGATGAAAATCAAATTCAACATGAGTTACTAAAGTATAATTAAAATAATAAGATAGATATTAATATGATGAAATTGTTTATTTATGCTTAGTTTATGGTTTTTTTTAAATTTATTCACTTCAATTACCTATTAATAAATTATCTTATGTTCATCTTGTAGGTTATTTTTATAAAAAGGAACAGTTTCTATGAAAAGGTAAAGACTTCAAATACAAAAAAAGCAAAAAAAAGCCAATTGTATGGTCTTGTTCTTTATGATCTATTAATTTTTAACTTCATTGATAAATTTTCCACAAAAATTAAAATCTTCATAACAAATATTAGATCTATTTGAACTTCATTATAATTGCAAATTTAAAATTATTTATGCAACATCCAATTTATAATTTAATTTCTTTACTAAGAATTCATAAATAATAAAAATTACCGAATACAATATCTTTTTAATACATTAAGAAAAACAAGCGATTAAAGTTCTCTACAAATTTAATATTCAATATTAGAAAAATCTAGACTATTCATCTATAAATAATAAATAGCATAACCTATAAAAAATTTAAATAACTTATAGTTTTTCTTTTAGCGCATTGTGTTAATTCATTCCTTAAAGAATTTCATTTATACATCACTATATTATTTAAGAACATCACAACATGTTTTAATTTTTTGATCCATCAAATTCCTCTTTAGTTCTCCTTCATATTTATTATAAATTAGATTTAACTGTTGTTGAAATTAGAAATTAGATCTTTTAAATAGGTTTTCTCACCTACTGCATCATCTAATTATTTATAAAATTATTAATTCATTATTTTATTATTGTTATAATTTAAATCTAATGATAATGAATAATAGGAAGAGTCTATTTGAGTACTCTAAATGGGATCTTTGGGTTCACTCTCTAAAGATTTCCATCTACAACCTAACACATAACTTACTTTTAAATAGTGTTGTAACTGTTCAATTATACAATTTCTTAATTTTATTGGAAACATTGCAAATGGTAATTGAAATAATATTAATATAATTTCAAGGTTTACTATTCATTACATCCATGCTTTTCATTCCTATTCGTAACACCCATTTTCAAATATTTCCGTTTGATTCTATCATATTTCTAACTAAATGAAGTGTTAGGCAAAGGATAATTAGAAATTTAGTTAGCACTTTTATATATAGTAATTCAAAATCACCTATTAAGGTATTCGCTGTATAATTACTTATGATTACATTGATAATTGCAATCTTATGCAATTTGAAAAAGCAAACTGCATTTTTTATCTATTCTTATAGGTTTATAGCATACTTTGGTGTATTTTTCAACACTGTATTACTGATTCCATTTACAAATGTTTACTTTGCCATACTTTATTGTGTGAATTCTAATTTTGAATGTTATGTTGGTACTTACTATATTCATTTTGTTTTTTCAGTAAAAAATGCTTAATAATGTAGTTTCTTGGATTATCTATGCATTTTGTTTAGATTATCTATTTTAATTTAGTATTCTAAGAACAGAATCCTTTTTCTAGTATTCCATTTGCTAGTCCTTAATAAAGTGCTACATTAATCAAATAAACAATAAAATTTTTTTTACCTATTTATACTATTTTTGATTATGAAGGATCACTAGATAGAGTATTCATATCCTTATTATGTTTGTCATACATTTATTTAAATATTTAAAGATTTAAGTAACCTAAATACTATAATAAATGGGTTGCGTATGCTTTTTAAATATAAGAGGTCACTTTATTCTGGATAACACTTGTTAGTTTCTTTACTGCATTTATTAATTATAATAAAGCGGAAGATATTGGATTTTTCTATATGATTATAGGTATTCCTTTATTAATTCTTGTTTACTTTCATCTATTGCATTTACAAAATAAAAAGGTTTTGTCACTTTTATTTAGAAATATAGAAAGAGATATTGAAGCTGAGATATATTTGATGGAGATAATAAAATTGATTAAGTAGAGAAAAAAAACATGGTCAAGAATGTTGTTAGAGGGAAAATTAAGATTACATTTCAAAGGATGTTAAAATAAAGAATGCATTTGTAAAGCTTTAATGCTTGATAGTATTAAGGAAGAGGAAGTTGATCAACATTGGTATAATTTTCTGGGATTTTTACTGAATTAAATGAGAGAAAAATTCAATAAAAGTTGTAGAATAAATCTTTTATTTGCATTTTTATTGAATGATTAACTGAATAATCATTTTAAAGCTTTAACTGAGATGATGTTTGCTGAAGATAATAAGCCTTCTTTGTAAGAGGAATTAGCTATGTACCATTATAAAAACATAATCTAATAAAAATTAAAAGATATGGAATAAAAAACAAATGAAAATAAGGGGATTGATGTAAATGGAATAATGGTGTTTTAGAATACTTTTATAATATTTTTAAATGCAGTTGAGAAGACTGTAAATTATCACATAGAATATTGGAGAGAATTATTAGAAATAAATCCTGATATTTTGAAATTGAAAGCAGTAGGATCGAAAATAACAAAGAAATTAGAATAGACTATGATTTAGTATTAGAAATTATAGGAGCTGAGTTCTAATCATATTTAATTCTTAACAATTTATGGGAATTTTTTAAAAGAAATTGTTAATGATGAGGATGAATCAAATAGAATTTTGGATAGAGTTTAGATTTTGATAAAATAGTTTTAGAATAATAAAATTCATGATTAAATTAGATTGAAATATGGAGAGAATGCAAATACATGTATAATAACATGTTCAGCGAATTTTAATAATATGGGAGTAGTTACAAATTGTAATAATGAGATTACACGTTTATTATAATTTAGCAAAAGTGATATTATGGGAATAAATATTAATTGTATAATGCCAAGAATATATGCTAGTCATCATGATTAATACATGATTGATTATATTGATACAAGTAAACCAAAAGTAATGGATAAGGAGAGAATTTTATGTTGTATAAATTCATAATAATATTTGGTGCCTTGTTCTTTAATGATAAAAATATTGCCAAATTTAGATGAAGGTATAAAGATGGTAGGTTTCTTATAAGATTATAATAATTAATAAGAATCAAACGAAGAATGGCACTATATTTTAGTAGATGGTTATACTTAGATAATTTTGGGTATAACTTAATCATGTACTTAAATATTTGGAATTCCATAATCAATAATGACAAATAATACATTTAAATAGAAATTCACATTTGATGTTCTCTTTCCAAATATTGATGAGCATCTAAATATGGAAGATGGAATTTTAGCTTATTTAGATACAACTTAACTTTAAGAGGATTATTTATAAGGAATTGGAGAGAGTCAGAGTGAAATATCAGTGGATGAAGATGATGATTAATTTTGTGAGTTTCCTAATGATCCATTGAGATAATCAAATGATACTAGAATACAAAGATTTTTATTAAAACCAGTCCAAGTAAAATAATAAGATTAAGTGTCAGATACACCAAGTCCATTATTTAATAGATTTTAAACTGTTGATTTTAAAAAAAGAAAAAATGAAAAATTATAAAGATATAAGAAATATAAAATTAAATTGGTTTTATGTGATGAACTAAAAATAGGGGAATGTAATTTATAGATTATTAAATTTATGTTGATAAAAGAAGATGAATAGGATGAACAATTACTTAAGATTGAATCTATTAATTCAAAATAAAACTAAAATAATTAAGAAAATAAAATAAGTGAACATTTACAACCAGTTATTGAGGATGGGAATTCAAGTAGGTCATCTAGAACTGAAAATAATTAGAAAGAATTAAAAGAATTTAAATAAATGATATCATCAAAAACTTAACCTAGATCTATCATTATTTTGAAGAGAACTGTTTGGTTTATTATGATACTTTTATTAACTCTAAGCACTTTGATTATGGCTTATCGAGTCATTTAAAGCAATGATGTAAAAGAAGGTGTAAATGCTATCAATTAGGGATATTATAGACATAACATAATATCTGATGTTGTTTATAATGCTCGTAAATTATAATTACTTTACAATAATACTATTGATGATGCTGATTTTACTATTGTAAAAACAGATCTATAATACTGGGTTAATTAATTATAATAATTGTAATATGATTTAATCAATGTAAGACTTATTATGGAAAATAGAAAAGGAAACAAAATCTAACCTTAAGAATATACTACCAAGTTTTTGATGTCAAATGGATAAGAAAGTAATTAAGACTTACTCTTTGATGATGCTATGATGTATTTCATTACATCTGGTTCATAAGTAGAAAACTCTTCCAATGAATCTTTTGTATCCTATTAAAGTAGTGGTTATAAAAATTTCTATTTTCTCATCAATAATGGATACTATGTTCTAAGAAATGGATCAGAAAATATCGCCAACCATTTCTATGAATTTTATTCCGATCTCATCTAAGAATACTTAATAAAATTCCTCATCATCATGATTATTGGCATTGCCTTCCTTATTATATCTTCCTTAGTTCTGATTCCAATTGTTTCATAAGTTCATGATACCAATAATAAAGTGTTGTCACTTTTTGGTATCATTCCTGTTAATGAATTAAAGGATTTGGTTACAAAATGTGAAAATTATTTAAAGAATTTTTTAAATGAATAAAGAGATACTAATAAATATTAAAAAATATCTGAAGCATAAATTACTCAATAAAATATAATTCAAACATCTGCACATGGTGATTAACCATTAATCACAAAAGAAGGTTAAGATAAATAAGAGAGTAATGAAGATGATGGCAGTAAAATAATTCAAAAACCTTAAAAGTTATTATCATCAGGACATCAAAGTATTAGTCATGTTAAACAATTATCAAATTTAACTACTGATGGTCAACCTCAAATTCCAATACCTGTTTCTCAAGGTCCTACTAAACATGATTTAAAACATTCATTAAAGATATAGTAATAAAAGGAGGAAGAAAAAGATGAAGATTAAGATAATTTAAAAGCTAATAAATTATTAAATTCTTAAGGAAGTCATAAGTGTGCTGTAACAATATAATTTATATTCTTTGCTCTTTTATTTATTTCATACTTCGTTTTGGATATAATTTTAGAATCCTATTTCCTCAAAGAAACTTAAAACATTTTTGATCATTTAAAGAATATTTAAGATAGGCCCTTAAATATAAAATACTTTATGTATTTATCAATAGATCAATTGCTTTAAGAAGATATTACTTTAATATAAACTTATCGAACAATGTTTCAGAATAGATAATCAGAAAATGAAAGAAACATTTCTTTTGAAATTTAATAGTCTCATCCTTAATAGTTTGACTCTTATTTTTCATTATTAGCTGATATTTCCTTTAATAATCTATGTAATTATCCATTTACTGTAAATCAGTTTACTTTAGTTGCATCAACTTGTTTAGAAGTATAAGCCGGACTATTATCATAAGGATTAAAAACAACAATAGCATCTGTTGCATTAAATTCAAATGATATGATTTCAAAATGGTCTCTTAGTGATAAATCATTCGATGATCTTACTTAAATTCTAAAGGAATATTACGTAAAATTAGATACTATCATTTAATATGTATCTAATTGTTGTTATTATTTAACTATAAAGTATTAAGAAGCAACATTAGATTATCTTCAATACTCAGAAACAATTGAATAAATCAAATTTTCAGTGTTTTTAATTGTAATGTTCTTTGTGTTCATATTTTGTATGACACAATATTAAAACAATTTGAGTGAATAAATCTGGGAGACAAAAGTATATAATATTAATGATTATTAAAGGGTTTGTTAAATATGATTCCTTTAGAAATAATAGCGAAGTACTAGCATTTGAAAGAATAGTTTGTTGGAGGAGAAATACTTAAAGCTGTTTAATGATTAAATAGTTAATAATTACTCAATATGAGGACAAGAGATATATCGAAAGATCTTTAATAATAAAAATATTAATAATAATAATATTATATAATATCATTCTCTGATTTAGCTTACTTTTTTTGGGTTGAAACTTAAATAAACTATTTGAGGACTTAATGGATCTTCAACAACTTGGTATTCGTCTCTTTGGGTAGGAGGATCTGCTTTGTCTTCCTCATTCCTTTGTTAATATACAGTCTCAACAAGTTTGATAGTAGGATTACTCATATTATATTTTCTTTGCATTGAACTATTTAATTAAGATTAAGAATCAATCATATCACCTTTGATAGCATCACCTCTATATGAAATAATAGGGCTAGGACTAGAAATACCTCCTCGTCTTTAATAGTATGATTCTGGAGAATGAATCAATGTATATCTAAAATCTCAATAGTTTTAATTACCTTTTTGCTTTTAATGTTCTTTAGGCTTTTCTAAAGAGTAGTTCTTTTACTCTTGCCCATCTTTCTCGAATTCTCTTTTGCTTCTATTATTTTGTTGTTAAAAGTTCCTTTAAATTTGGATATTTATCTATTAAGTATGGACAAGTTCTAGTTATAAAGTTTTTGACTTTATCAAAACACTCTTGGTATTATGCTAAATATGAAAAGATAATTTGTAGAACGAGATCTAAAATGTATAATATGTTAATAGTTGCTGTAATTATATAAAATGGCCATACGATTTCAAATTAACCTCCAACCTATGCTGAATATATAGTTGAACATAATATTATAGAAATTGAACAAACCACAGTACAATAAGTATCTAATCTATTGAGTTTATAAACATAATAAGGATTTATTTTATTACTAAGAACATGATAAATAAAGACTATTAAAAGAATCAATGATGCTTTAATACTTACTTAATCTTCGTAATAATTAAGTGCTATAATTATTGTTTGTTTTTGTAATAATTTTATTGTCTCCCAATAGTAAGCTTCTTTTTTATATTCATTGTAAAGAAATCCCCATGTTTATCTTACTTTAATTTTTAAGAGATCATTTTTATTCTTATGTACTTGATACCAAAACAAAAATGGGATCAGCACACCTATTATGAAGAGAATAGGAACAATAACATAAAGTAACCAATTCTAATGAGAGTCAGTTTAATACAAATAGGCTACATTACCTTATATGAATTCTATTCCTGATATGGATCTTTTACTCAACTGAGATATCATACTATAAACATATTATATTATATTATGTACTTCTAAATTAAATTAGGCTACATGTATATATAAAAATAGATAAGGGTGGTAGTTATTACTCCGATATTAAATTTTGTGAGTCGTACAAGAATTAATAGGAAAAAGAAAAAATATACCAAAAAAATGAAAAATAAAGGAGTGGCTACCATCCAAATAAATTCCATGTATATAATTTTCATATTTGAAATAGATATTAAAAAGCAATCCAATGAATAAACCATACTTTGAGTAGGATTACCTACACTATTTGTTGATTATTGTATTTCAGGTGGTAAGGAAAGTTAAAAAGTAAATATACTTGAAATTATCTAAGCATAATTAGTTAACAATTTTATTAAAATTGTAGACATAATTCTTACATTTGTAGGTATGCCGAAAGCTCCCTTTACTTTTGTAAGCAAAATGAATTCCACCGTATCATCATAATTACTTTTTACCNTTCTTTTACTCTTGCCCATCTTTCTCGAATTCTCTTTTGCTTCTATTATTTTGTTGTTAAAAGTTCCTTTAAATTTGGATATTTATCTATTAAGTATGGACAAGTTCTAGTTATAAAGTTTTTGACTTTATCAAAACACTCTTGGTATTATGCTAAATATGAAAAGATAATTTGTAGAACGAGATCTAAAATGTATAATATGTTAATAGTTGCTGTAATTATATAAAATGGCCATACGATTTCAAATTAACCTCCAACCTATGCTGAATATATAGTTGAACATAATATTATAGAAATTGAACAAACCACAGTACAATAAGTATCTAATCTATTGAGTTTATAAACATAATAAGGATTTATTTTATTACTAAGAACATGATAAATAAAGACTATTAAAAGAATCAATGATGCTTTAATACTTACTTAATCTTCGTAATAATTAAGTGCTATAATTATTGTTTGTTTTTGTAATAATTTTATTGTCTCCCAATAGTAAGCTTCTTTTTTATATTCATTGTAAAGAAATCCCCATGTTTATCTTACTTTAATTTTTAAGAGATCATTTTTATTCTTATGTACTTGATACCAAAACAAAAATGGGATCAGCACACCTATTATGAAGAGAATAGGAACAATAACATAAAGTAACCAATTCTAATGAGAGTCAGTTTAATACAAATAGGCTACATTACCTTATATGAATTCTATTCCTGATATGGATCTTTTACTCAACTGAGATATCATACTATAAACATATTATATTATATTATGTACTTCTAAATTAAATTAGGCTACATGTATATATAAAAATAGATAAGGGTGGTAGTTATTACTCCGATATTAAATTTTGTGAGTCGTACAAGAATTAATAGGAAAAAGAAAAAATATACCAAAAAAATGAAAAATAAAGGAGTGGCTACCATCCAAATAAATTCCATGTATATAATTTTCATATTTGAAATAGATATTAAAAAGCAATCCAATGAATAAACCATACTTTGAGTAGGATTACCTACACTATTTGTTGATTATTGTATTTCAGGTGGTAAGGAAAGTTAAAAAGTAAATATACTTGAAATTATCTAAGCATAATTAGTTAACAATTTTATTAAAATTGTAGACATAATTCTTACATTTGTAGGTATGCCGAAAGCTCCCTTTACTTTTGTAAGCAAAATGAATTCCACCGTATCATCATAATTACTTTTTACCGTTATCACTCCAAGTATTAAAGTGCTTTAAATAAATAAATAAATTACAAGCATGCAATAATTACTATAATTATAATATTCCATTTCACATCTTCACAACTACCACAATTATATTACGTACTTACAGAGTAAGATCCTTCTCCTCTTGTGTTATATAAATCACATTATTCACACAAAGCTCCAATGTGTCCCTGAATGCATGTTGGATCACCATATTTCCATCCCCCTAAACAATTAGTAATTTAATGATAACAATATTCAATTTTAGTACTATTGAATACATATCTCCAATAATGAGGTTTCATTTAGACAGTTTATCTCTTTACTTAAACAGTACTTACATCATCTTTAAAATAACAAAAAGACTATCCTTCCAAAACCTAAAAATAGTTTTATGTAGCATCACATTATCGACATTGATTTATATATATGTATTCTCCTACTTAACATTTATAGGTTTTAATATTTAATCTCATTTCATAATCTTTAATTGTATCTTTATATTTATATGGATAATCATCTTCAAATCTTGAAATTTCAACATAATCACATGAAATTGATAATTAATAATAAAGAGATGGATCTGAATAGGGATCAAAGTCAATGATTAATTAATTTATAAATTTCTCGGCAGATTAATAATCAGAAACCTTAATCGTCATAAGATCATTAAATGTTGTATTTTCTAATGGATTGGATTCGTTCATAATCCTATATTTGGTAATAAAATTATAAATAACTCCTGAATACAATTCCGTTTTTTCCTATTAAACATTCACCAATGTTATTGATAAATTAATGTTTAAAGGTATGAATGATTCAGTCGCTTTATCAAAATAAGAATAATTTTCATAAGTTTATCCACTTGGAAGCATCAAGTATTTTGTTAAATTTTCTATTCCTGGTGCTTTGTAAGGTTTTACATATATTTCATCAATAATCTTTGTATCATTTTTGAATATCTCAACTGATCTTAAAAAATTGAGACCATCATATTTAAACTATAATCTTCTTGCTCTAAATTCGCATAAATTAGCCATAAATGACTTATCTTTTCGATAATTAAACTATATTATTGAATTACTCTTTACAAATTCAGGAGAGAGTGGACTTACAGATATTCTTATGGGATTGGCAAAATTCTTATATTCGATTTCATTATTAGTAATTAGTAGATTGAAGAAATAATTATAAACTTGAGCATGATTATTTGTTTCTATTATAAATGATTATTATTGGGTGATATTTGTGATAATTATGGATTTAATTAGTGATTAATAATTCATAATCAGGAAGCCTGAATACATGGAAAATATTCCTAAATGATTAATAATTTATTCGAGTTATAATGGTTATTGATTCATTGTATTTGTGGTTTATTAAAGTAAACGCTAAGTTTCACCAGGACCTAAAATTCTTAAGAATTCATAGCAGTTGTTTTCAATTGATAAAACATGACCAATATACAAAACTTTGTACATTTTTGGAAATAAATTCATTTGTAAATCAAAAACGTAATCTAAAAAATCCAATTAACTAGATAGCATAGTAAAACTTTTGATATATTAAAACTAAAACATTGTATTTCCATTTAAACTATAAGATTTAAAAACATCCATAAGACTATAACCAACCTAAGATAGTGAAAATTTAAGTAATAAATTTAGATTGCAATCTGTATTATTTTAAAAAACAGTATCATTTATAATAGAAGTTATTCCTCTTCTTAAAAATCGTTTCTAGTTGCATTACTGATGAACTGAGTCAACCATAAAACTCATTCCACTTTTACATTAGGTTGTAGATGTATAAGGATAAGCAGTTAAAGTATCTATGTAAATTTCATTTAGTATTATATAGGACTTATCAAATAAATAATTATTTCCATAGTAAAATTAATTAAGATATATACTCCTTGGTTTATAAATCAAAATGTTATGAATTGTACAACGTAAACAATCTTAGAAGGCAAAATACCCAAAATAATAATGAGAATATATTTTAAAGTTTTCTAATTTGATATTTCCATTTTAAGTGACTACCAACATTGCTTTTTACTTAATTTAATTACCATAGTCTGATTTAAATCCTTATAGTTCCCCAAAGTATTATTTAATAACAGCCAAATCAACTGTCCAAACTACATTATCTATATATAAATTTGAATTATCTTCATTCCTAAATAAAACATAAATAAAGGAACCCAACAAAGATATTACATTTTTCATTTTTAAATTCCTTATTTGTATATTATTGAATTTCTGAGATGGTTCAATATATATAGCTCCTCCTTCAACTTTTGCCATTACTTTATCAAATACACAATCAGATAAACTTAATTATATCATAGCAAATTATCCATCAATCCATAATCCACCTCCTTATCCATCTGAATTTGAAGATAAATCTGTTTTCAAATTTATAAATTAACAATTATTGATATTTATGATTCCTTACTCTAAAGTTTAAATGTATAATCCACCTCCTAATAATGCTTCTGATGAATCAAAAATACAATCTTAAATCATTATATTATCTCCATAATAAAATCCATTACCTCCATATGATACAATTCGATAAGTTTCTTTTATTTATTCAATGTACACTTCCTCAGGAAATGAATCACTTATTTTATTGTAAATCAATTCTAAATCATCAAGGTTATTATTTTTATAATAATTATTCTTTATAGTTATTTACGATCCATAAAAATACATAATTGAATATGTAGTGTTTATTGCATGATTACTAATAAATCTACTATTATTTATTTCTATTGAACCTTAAATATTCAAAAACATTAACACTGTTCCTAAAATTGAATTTACATCCGAGATGTATGAATATAAAATGTTGTTCATAGCCTCACATTATTAAATTTTTATTGTTGATTTTGATTTAGAAACAAATTTTATTATACCTGAATTTACTTATGGTTATTCTATAAAAATATTATTATCTGAAAACTAACTATTTTAAATTGTAGTTGTTATTCCAATTCCATCATTCTCTTCTATTCCAATTACAAAACCATTCGCTACACTCAACCACAAAATTTATAAATTATCAATCAATGTTTATCGAGTGTTTAAGATTTCTATCAAAGGAGTATATAACACAAGATTTTCATAGCTATCTAAACATGTCTAAGAAGGTTAAATTATTATTTATGACTCCTCTTTTTATTTTAAGATACAGTTTTTTATTTCTATTGAATTAAATTATAAAAATAATTCTATTATACCCATCTATTTTATTATATTTAAATTGTTGATACTCAAAGTCTTGCCAAATAAATTAATAAGATGTTTTTTATTATTACTCTTATTAAAAAATTATGTATTTGGCACATTATTGATCATTTAAAAATCATCAGCTATGATCTACAAATTGCTATTGTTCTACATATAAATAAATGAATCATAATTGAAATAAGTGATTTATTGGAATAATACTTATTTCCATGCTAACATTAACCCAATATTTATCTATACAGAATTTTAATCATAATTAGTGAAAAATTTACCAAAATGTATTATGTTATTTGTAATCTTAACATTTTATAAATTAAATCCGAAGGAATAAAAAAAAGAACTTTCATTGTAAAATTCATTCCCTTTTAAAACACAATCAACAAGGTTTGTAATTTAATATTATAAATTAAATAAATAATTTTATCCAAATATTTAACTATCTACTAAGTTAAACTTCTCTAAATTTGAATCCCCTTTATTGCTACTTGAATTACTAATAGTAATAATAGAGGAATTGATAAATTTAGCTTTAATCTCAATATTTTATAGCATGAAATTGAATTTAAAATTATTAAGATTTTAAAATTCAAATATGTTTAAATTACTAAAAGTTGAATCCTATATATTCAATTAATCAATATCTAAAATAAAGGTTGATGATTAAAGTTAAATACTAAATAGTGCATATTTATATAGCTTGACATTCAAAATTTTAAAGTTGCTAAGTTTTAAAGTTTGAACTTCTAGAAGTTTGAATTGTAAAGCATTATTATCTTATTAATTATTTAATGTTGTGTACTAACAATCGATTATTTGAATTTAAAATGATTTATCATAACTGATTGCATCTATTATATGAATTTCGTTATTTCCATTAAATATGAAATTTTAAAAAACTATTGATGTATAATTTTAAAGTTGCCATAAATCAGGTAATTAAAGGGATAATAGATTATCTGAAAAGAATTTAATTTTCACACTCTAAAGATTAAAAATATATATGAGAAATTTCTAATTTAAAATAAATTTGTTATCACCAAAGGAGCATTATCCTGAATTTGAAATCAATTTAATTTAAAATGATATTTACTAGATTAAATATTCATTTAATTAATCTAAAAATTATTGATTCAAGAAACTCAATTCAAATTAAGTTGTAAAATCGTCTAAATAAAAATTATTAATAAAAAAACTCTCATCTGCATTTTAGCTTTGTTATTCAAACTCAGCTTTCCAACAATAAACATTAATTTAAATTGAAAAACTTTATTAACAATTGTCAAAATTCTTACAACTTTATGCAATTTAATTAGACATCCTAGTTTTAGTTTTTAATGGCATGTAACATTTGTTAGAATACTTTTAAAAAATAGGTATTGATTAATCAAATAGAGGATTTATTTTTAAAATCTCCTCTTAAGTTCTTTCAGAACAAGCTAAACAACCAGGTGGACATTCTAAACAATTTTTATCACTTTGAATTTTTTAAGAAATACTAGAACATTTAATACATATATTCTAATTATTGATAGTTTAACAAGTTTCACAATTTTAAGGACATTCATTAATACAATTACCATTATTAAGAACATATCCATCATTACAATCAAAACAAGTTAACTCAAATAAATCTTAGGATATTTAAAGTAAAGAATTTAAATATTAATTTAAAATTCCTTTTTAATAAAACATAATTAAGGTAATTAAGACTCTGTCTGAATTTCTAATTAGTAAATTAAAAGCACACTCTCTGCATTTTGATGGACAACCCATACAAGTTCCAGAGAGTAAATCAATGTAATAACCACTTTTGCATTAAACACAAAAACCAGTATCTTTAATACAGAATAAACAATTATTGGTACAATCGCTGTCTTTTTTGAGAAGAGTTGAATCTTATCCAAATAAACATGTATTTTCATTGATACTATAAGTACAAGTAGTAGAAGCTACTGTTGTACATTTTTTATTAAGTTCATTGTAATTATTAGTTGAACAATGACAACAAAATGGTTCAGTGATGAGGTCTGTTAGTGGATCAAATAAATATGGAATAGTTGATTTATCTCCTTATTTATTGTATTCATTTAAACAATCAGTTATTTCAAAACTTTCACAATTAAATCCATCATCGGATATTTTAAAATTATTTAAACATTTCAAACATCTATTTTAATTATCCTTGAAGGCACACTTTATACATTTATATCCACATTATTATTCTATATTAGTATCTAGCAAACATTGCTGAAGGATGGAATTGAAATAATAATTTGGTAAACATTAAAGGCAAACATTATTTGAACATATACTACAGAATTGATCACATTATACACACTCTCCATCTTTAAAATAATAATCTAAATAAGATTTTTAAATATATTACTTGGCTTACACCTAATTTTAATTAATTGACCAAAATTACTATACTTATATATTTAACAATCATCATCATTACAAATTTCCAAACAACCTCTACAATTATTTACAGAAACTGAATTGACATCAATTATATATAACTATGGATCTTATTTCAATTTTATAAAAGTAGATTCTTCATCAAGAGGATCACTTAATTAGTAATTATAAGTGCATTTCAAATTAAATTACCAATATGATTAATTTTCAAAGCAATCTCCACAATACAGGGTAGTTCCTATTTAAGAAAATGGACTTAAAATTAATAATTAATCATACCAATCAATACAATATTATTATCCTTTGTAATCAATTATAAATTATCCGAAAAAACATTAAATTTTTTCATATTTTACTTCTTCTATTTAAAAAAATGAATTTTATTATAGTTCTAATAATATTTTCAATTCTTACATGAACATTTCTTTTGATTGGGGAACTAAAAGTAATTTTCATTACAAACGCATATATTTTATTTTAATTAACGATTATAAGTACTTTCACATTCTGTACAATAATTTTATGTAGGTCCATTACATGTTTTACAACTTTTGTCACAGACTAATAAAAATTGATAATAAAATTATACTTAATTAATAAGTATATGGTTTTTATATGCAAGAGTTAATTGATACTTCTCCTAATCTCCCTGAGAAATATTATAAGAGTTTATTATTTGAACCTAAATAAAAGTATAAATCTGTTCCAGTAAAAAATAATATTAAATTAGGATATCTTTATGTGTTGAATTGATTTGCTGATGGAAAGAATAAATCTATTCCAGTTTATGAGGTTTGTTCTCTATCATACATAATAGTAATAAAATGCCATTGAGAAACAAGGTTTACCGTAGATATAATAGTTATTAATTCCGCTTTAGAATAATACGCATTTTGTTCATATATTTATGCTTTCAATTATATTTAGACATCAGGTCCTCCATTAATTACACTACATGTTAGATCTAAAAGAACATTTCGTGCATCAATTATATTAAATGTTGTTATGTTCTCATCTCTAACTTATAATAAATGATAATTTTAATTATTCTTAAAATATTAATGATTACACATACATTATTGATAGATAATTTATACCAAGCTTTAAATTCAAATGTGTTATCTAATACAAAATTACTCTTAAGAATCAATGATGGTGAAGTTTATATGCCACTTATCAAAGTTTATTTGATAGGATTACATTTAAGATGATCTTAAATACAAGTCGTCAATCCACTTTTAAATTAAGGATTATCAATGTCTAATGACCCTTTATACACATTTAACGAGGATATCAGCCCTTGGAATTAATTGAAGTATAGACTTTAGTAGTAATCTGAAAACTTAAATTTATTTTTTAAATACATATCCGTATCCTCCAATACTTAATTATATTGTTGTTTAGCCAATTTCAAAATCATTCTGATTTATATTTAAAGTTTAAGTAACATAATTAAAAATCAAATGATCTATTTTCTTATCGGAATATGAAATTTTATAAAGTTCGTACTGCCAAACACCTTCTAAAAAATTTTAATTGAAAGCTTATTTAGATGATACATTTTCATCTACATTTATTATCATGGTTTCTAGATTCTAATTATTGATATCAAAATATGAAAATATTCGATATAATTTTGCTTATTTGTCATAAACTCTAAGTAACAACTAGCCAGACGCAACTAGTACACCTTTGGAAGAGCTCGCTTAAAAATATTAGGTTTAAATTTTTAATTTGGGTTAATACTTAAACCAAAAAGAAAAAGACACTTCTTGATTGATCTCCAATTCATTTGAGAAGTATTAATTATTCTGATTCAAGCTTTGAAAATTCATTATTGTTTGAGAGCATTCAGCTTTAAGAACAGCGCTATATAGTATATCCTTTAGTTAATTACATCATCCCAGCAAGAATGGTCAATTCTGTGATCATTTTAAGTGTTTAATAATTTAAATATAAGAATATTAATAGATCAAAATAGCATCTTAATGGATGTTTATTTCACTATCTTCTTCTAATTAATTTTAAAACTTTTTTTATTTTAGAAGCAACAAAACATTTTATTGAGTACTCTGATATGCGAACTTTTTTAATTTTGAATTTTTTCATGTCAAATGAATTTTTGAATCTTTTGATAACACAATCAAAATTATTATGAGGATAATAAATTTTGAATTTTCTCATTGTTTCAAATTGGTTAAAAATGAGATCATTAAAAAGGTACTCTTCATTCTAATATAGTAAAAAGCATTACTTCAGGAGTTGATAAAGCTTAAAATTAGGACTGTTAACATAAATTACTTTATCGTGTTCCACTTTTTTATTTTAATTTATTTTCATCAGATAATGTATTAATACTATTTGCTAAATGTACAATTTCTCTTGTTTAATTTGATAATTTGAGTGATTTATTCTATTTAGAATTCTAAGAAGGATTATTTGATATATCTCTTGAAAATGAATTAGTATTTGTTTTTGATCTATTAGTTAATTGTCTTAAATTAGATTTTTAGTTTTATTATATAATTTGTTGGTTGTTGCGATTATTTTAGACCATAACCATTTATTTACAATCTTTGTTTTAATCCTCTTATAATTAAAAAAGGATTTCTTTTTCATCTTTATCTAATAATGAAAAATTTGCTGGATTTCCCAAAAATCCTGCTGTTCTATTAGAGTCATCTCTTTTTCTTCTTATTGTTATTTTAGGAATGATTATACCAACCTCATCAGCTTCTTCTTCATCATTAAACTATTCAATACTGTCCACATTAAAATTACTATTTGATACTTAAAAATCTTAACTAGCTTTTTAAAAAGGCATAGAATTGCTTAATTAACTAGCGGAATGAGTTTGATCTTATGATAAATTAAAAGATTTACTTTCCGAATAAGGTAATTAAGAAAAATCTTGTAATTCTTCAGAAATAGCTTCCTAACTTTGTTTAGCATTAATAATAGATCTGATTCTCTCTTGATTAGAATTTAGATTCCTTAATGTTAGATATCGCTTTTATTTTCTGATCATAGATTTTCGATATTATTTTGTGCTATATAAATATCTTTCTAACACATTTTATCGTTGTGGAAAATATTATAAATGTCTACATTCCACTATGTAATCACCTCGAATTTTACAGTAATAGCAATCAAACAAAAATTGATTATAATGAGAATTATCTTTCATCATACTGAATCTTTCATTATCTTCTGGATAATTAGATATTATCTCTAAAAAATCAGATCTTTTTAATTTCATCAATTAAGTTACACCACAACTATAAATACTTATATTTGAAGGCATTCCAGAAATAAATGAATGTAATCCAAATGCTTAACCCTCTACAAGTCTAGTGACAGATCTTTTATTATTTGCTAAGGAAGACCCTTGAAATTACACTTTCACTTCCCCTTTTAATATATAATATAAACTAAGATCCTCAGCTTTGTGTTCCTAATATTTAAATCGATAATTTAAAATTACAATTAAAATATTATCTTCTGGATTGAATGTTACCTACTCTATCATGTACAACAATTGCTATTTGAATTAAGAAGAGAACTTATTCATTAACTCTATTTTTTCTATCATTTTAGTCCTTAATGCTATTTCTATCTCATCTTATAAAGCTGGACTTAATTTTTTCATTATTTATTCTTTGGCTCTACCTAAATCTTCCTATTTTTAAATATCATAAAATACATCAATTCTATATTCTAGATAAGAATAACATCTTCTCAATAAATCATAATCTTTACACTTCTCTTAAAAATGTTCCACAAATCCCTTTAATAATTTTTACTTTTCCTCTTAAATTTCTATATTTGGTTTAATCCAAATCCATAGTAAAATAAAAGTATAGACATAACACCAATAACATATTATTGAAAATATTGAAACTACAATCAGGTTTTTCTCATTCAAATGCAACGCTAAATTAATATATCAACTTACATATATTTCCATTATGGGTTAATAATGAAATCGAATAACTTAAATACAAGGATAAGGATTAATCTTCATCATCATCAAATACTCTTATTTAAATGATATAATTACTCTTTAAACTACAAATAAGACTAATTATTATGGATATCCATAATTATATTATTATCACTATATAATGGGTTGATCTGTATAAATTTTCAAATGGCTCAACAATTCTTAACATTTCCAGTATAATTAAGATCATAATCAATGTAATCATTAAAATTTGATTATCAAAATTTAAATTATAATTGATCAATAAAATAAGTAGTCTAAATAAATCTAAATGCATTTTTTTTTAATTCTTATAATTTTGTATTATTTTCCCTCTAAACAACTTATATGGACCTCTTTAAAAATATAAATCTAATAAGATCACTACGATCTTATAACAAAATATAATTAAAGAAATAAATTCTTATATTTAAAAAGTTTTATTTAATGGTATAAGAATAATTGTAAGCATGCTAGATGAAAATGAAGTCAAAAACATGAACAATGTGAAATAATAATATTAAAATGGGGAAACTAAATCAAATATTCTTTTTATTACCTTCTTAAAATTCATGAGTTATTAGAGGATCATTATATTTTGAATAATGAATTGAGTTAAGCAATCGTTATTTAATTTATTCTATCATTATTTTCACCTTACCATTATTATAAAAGTGTTTCCTTTCTTTTTATAACAAATGTGATTATATCATTTAAGAAGGTGATAAGAAGGAACTATCCTCTTAAGAAAATATAAACTTTTTTGATTCCTACCTATGAATTTGTTGATCAGTGCTTTTATGCGATACATTATTTGGAATTGTTGGTATCTTTAATTCTTCATTACTTTAGAGATCATTTGGTTAATGTGGTAACATTTGAATAAATTACGGTTTCAATTAACAATTTTTAAGATTTGTTTAGTGCTCTTTTTATTCTTAACTTACTCTACTATCTTATTTTCTTATACCTTTTATGAATGTTTGAATTATAATCCACCTATTGTTTCTCTTTATCTAATACAAATAAGGATTTGCTAATTAACATATTTATAATAATTTTGAAATAATCTACACTAATATATTTGCCTAAAAGATGGAAATTTTTGAATTTAAATTTCATTAACTTTACGATTTTTAACATTTTTAACAATCTGATAAGGAATAACTTGAAAAAATAATAATTTATTAAAAGTGGATAATTGCAAATAATCAAACGAAAATTCTTTTCTCACTCCATTAGCTTTTATTAAGATGCTAATTTATTATATTTTAATTCCCCTTGAAATTCAATATTATTCATTAGACCATTAAAAAGTTTTTTTATTATTAAATATTTGATCTTCTAGTCTTAATATATTGTTACTACTACTAAAATCCTAGTTTTTGGCTTGATCTTCTTTCTTTATCAGACTATTTTGTAGCTTAATATTAGATTACATATATTATTTTCTTTAATTAATTCTTAAGTAACTTGATTGCTTTATCTATTACTTAGTCTGATTAAATTGTATGAATTTTGATAAAATTGATGCTTTTTATCCTGAAAATTTTAATCAATTATTTTATTTTTTGTATTATAATAATAAATTTTACTATTAGTGTCTTCTTCGTTTAAATTTTTCTAAATCATTTTATCAGGTTCTTATGTTCCAAAAAGATTTATAACATTTTTAAAATGATTTCTTTTATTATAATTGTTAATGATAAAATATTTTTGAATAAGTTTCAGATTTGGCCTATTTTTAATAGTGAAGATGTATTATTATAATAAATAACATATAAAAACAGAATCTTAGTTTAATAAATAATTTATTCTTTTCAAATATATATTATTTGATTTATCAAATGAATTATGTAAAGATTGTTGGAAATACAAAACTAATTTTGATTATTTCAGTCAGAATTTTATTCAATAATAATAACAGAGATTCTGTTTATAGTTATTATGTAAGTTCTCTTTTTAATAGACTTTAACTTGTCAAAGGAATTTTATATTCAAATGTAGGTTAATAATTTTTTGGTTCAGTATTCGGCTCCAAAAATGCTTTAAAGATAAAAAAATAAAACAAAGATCAATCGATATTTACTTAGAGTTCTTAATAGCATTATCTCTGTTTTATTCAAAAAATATGAATGCTTTTTTAAAAATATTTAATATGCTGAGTTTTAAATTCTTAATATTTGATTTTTAGATTGGAATGTTCTTTTGAAATCAGTAATATATAATAAATTATAATTTAAGCTATTAAAATAGAAATCCTTTTCATCAATTGGACTTCTGGAGAAATAGCATAATTAATTTAAAGATATTAATTGAAATGAAGGATTTAATAGTAAACTTAATATAGTAAAGCCTAATAATAAATAAAATTTGATTTTTAGAATGTGTTAATTTTAGCAGAAATTGAAAGAATTTTATTTTTATATTAAAGTGATCTTAATTTTGAGAAATATAAATAAATATCAACTCCAAATTCTTCTATTGCTATGGTTTCTCAATTAAATTTAATTAATCTGTTTAAAAATTTATTAATCGTAAAAATGATAATTTTCTTCTTAGCAAAATTGATGATTTGAGATGAAAAATTATGCTAATGAATATTTAAATGGTTACAGAAAATAGAAATATTACTTATATATAATAATATAATAAATTTATACTACCAAGCTTAAGAATAAAATTAAAGATGAAGAAATCTATGGGACAAAGTTATCGTAAAATTCAAGCAGAATTTAGGTAAATATATATTTATAAGGAGCAGATCCCCTCGACCTCACTTAATGGAAGTTTAAAGTATGACAGTAATATAAAATAAAAGTAATTTAGTTATTTTTATTTTTGAAGATGGAGCAATGAAGTTCTCATTAAAAGAATACCTTGAGAGACAAAGAGGTAATATTAGAGAAAAGAAAACTTCATAAAGTGAAAATTTTATAAGAAAAATTGCTCCTATAAAAGTAGAGAACTAATTAAGCAAAAACAATTCACCTCGATTCAGAATAAAATTGGTTTAAAGTCCACTAAGTACTAACAAAACAACTTTTTCAAGATCTCCTTAGGCTTCATCGTTTCGAAATCGTAAAATACCTTTAGAATCAGATTATATTTGTGAAACTGAGATAAATATATAAACAAGTAGAATACATGGAGCATTTCAATAGACTGATATTGATGAAAGCACTATGCTATCAACTAAATCACCTACAAGATAGGAAAATAGAATTGAAAATTCTTCAGTAATTAAAACAAGGAATGTTATTAATTCTGTTGAAGATGAAAATCTATTGTAAGAATAGATTAAACCACCAAAAAGAACTAAAAAATAATTAAGACATTGTTTACTAAGAGCATTGAAAAAATTAAAAGAAATGAATATCACTACTAAAATGATGGTCTAAAAATAAATATTTTCTAAAAAGCCTTATTAGAAGCCATATTCATAAGAATTTATACATGCTGTTAAGTTGAATTAATTAGAAAAGGTACATTAATACCTAGAGAAAAATTAATATTTAGTTTTTGATTTTGATTTTTTTAATATGTCTGCCTTGCATTGGTCTAGTAAAAAAGGATTATATGAAATGTCTGAACTTTTAATTAAATATCATGCTGATGTTGATGCAATTGACATATTGAATAGGACACCTTTGTATTTAGCTATATAAGAAAATAACATACCTATTATTGAAGTAAAAATATTAATGAGTTATAGTTACTTTTAAGAAATAAAGCATATCCCTGGTCTACTTCGGTCACTGATTTGGGAGAAGTGGTTAAGGATAACAAGAAAGTTCGTAAAATTTTAACTTTGATCAGAAGAGTAATTATTAAAATTTAATTCTTAGTTGGATATTATCAACATGTGGGGCGAGAAGAAATTAAAAGAAGAGTTTTTTTGATTTGTATATATTTTATATTATCACCATTGCATTGTATTATTTAAGTGATGGTATAGTTATTGGGACGAAAACGTTGTCTAGTTTCTTTAAATCTAAGTTAACAATGAATCTTGTTCTACAAAATATCTTATACTAAAACTTAGAGGATCTATACTAACTAAATATATTGGTCCTTTATGTATCTTTTTATACAAAAAAATAAAGTACTTGTTTTCTAAAAAAAGGCAATTATCCTTTTTAAATGTGCCACATTATAGTCAAGCCTTCATCAGTTCCACAAACTATTAAATTATTATTATGCCATCCAAGATCAAATTAGTTAATAAAAAGTTTTGAGTTATGTTCTATGAATTATTTCACATATTCTAGATTTGGTAATGAATAATAAGTAAATTAGTAATTGGTATTCTTGCTAAGAATTATGAGAAAAGCTTATGTTTTTTCAATTTTTACATCAATTATCTAATCATTTAGACTAAGTTATTGAATCAATGTTTTTTTTGACAATAAATAAACTGAGATCTTATATTAGCTAACTATGATAAGAGAATCTTTATTTTAGTTAAAGTGCATTTTCTTAATGTTCTCTTCTGTTTTTAAACAATCAATTTTAATTCCTTAATCCCATTCAAATAACCAACCATCATTTGCAATAGTCCAAATCTTGTATTGTAATAATCTAAGGGCAGGAGTATTTTAATTATCAAATATTCGTGATTCTTATTTTGAATGATTTTAATCGATATTATTATGACCATTTTATGTAAAAGGTTATTAAACCCAAATCATATCTTAGATTGAACTTTGATGGCCACTTAATACTAATTACTAATTCTTTAGTAAATCAAATATAATAGCTGTTCTGTCTTTTGATGTAGTTCCAATATATTGATTACAAGGAGATATGGAAACTGATAAGATTTCTCTTTGATGATGATTATTTAAAGTACATAATTTGAAAACCTAAAGATCTTAGTTACTTTATAATTATTATTAATAAATGCTTAAATTAACTTTATCACTAACTTATACTTGTAAAGTTAGATCATCAGAAAATTGAACAATAGATCTAGGTAATAGAAATATAATTTAAACATTATTTGTTACTCTCTGATAATTTTCTTTTTTAATTTTTAAGTGCAAACATGCTTGTTAGATATAAGGTAATTAGAGTCCAATTTATAATGATTTTTGCATTCTAAAATTTGATTTGCTTATGCTTAATGCAATAAAGCTACAAGTCTATTTGGTTATAAGGCACCGATTTCTTAATGGCATAGAAGTAGTATTTGCCTAATAATTTCAACGTAAGAAAGAGGTTAGAATTCAGATTCAATAATAAGATTAGTTAATTAATGTTTTTGTTGGTCGTCTATTAATGAAATATAGATAAAAAGAAACCTAAACAATAAATTTGTAGACGTCCTCTTAATAATTCGACAGCTTCATTAATTTTTTGTTGTGACAAAAGTTCAATATAATAATTTTAGGTAATAATAAACATGCATTATTTCTTCTTTTCTTAGTTGACATATGTATTGAATAGTTATTCTAATGAATCAAAATCATGATTCTGAATATAGGTTGTAATTTAGGCAACAATGGAAGAATCAATCTTAAAGTCTAATGATTATAGTTGATCTTTACTTGCTTTTTAGATGAGTTATTAAATGGTTTGATAGTAACCATGATTGTTTAAATATTGAAGAAATATTTATAATTTTTCTTATTGTTTCATTAAATTAATAAATAAAAATGAAAAAATAATAGTTCGATATTCTTCATTAAATAAATTATCACAATTAAAAATTTATAGAATGATTTCTAAAATTCCTCTTAGGTTATTAAGAACCCTGAAACCAATGAATGTTTAAAGAGTATTAGCTCCATTTTGCACCTAATTGGAGAAGATCAATAAAAGTAATGAGTCTATAAACCTAAAAGGTGGATAAAAATTAGTGAAGATAGTTGAGAAAGAATTAAAATTTGAGAAATCAAATTATGTAGAGGATGAATCTGTTACTGATTTCATAGATAAGGCAGGTTTTAAATTAGTTGATGAGGAGAACTCTCATGAAGTAACATTAGAGAAAAAAGTTGGAGATATTAGAGTTGTTGTCTAATTTTAATCAAGACAACCTAATCCAGATGAAGAAGGTGAGGAAGAATAAGAATAAGAGAAATAAAATTAAGAATAAGAAGGAGAAGAATCATAAACTTCAAATGATTATGCTGACTTTACTGTGTATCTCTAAAAAGCAAATGGATAAATCTTATGCTATGAATGTACAACATCATAAGGAGATGTATAAATAATTATATTCAATTAGGTTAATGTTAATTTAGTCAGTTTGATTAAAGATTTAGAAAGCCATATGAAAATTCCAAGATTTGAGAGAGGATTGTAAGATTATAGTGGTCCAGATTTCATCACATTAGATGAGGTATTTATAATTACTATAAATTAGAGATTGTAATAAGCTATGGTGGATTATTTGAAAGGATTTGGAATTAATAATTAATTGGGTGCATTCATTGAACATTACTCATTAGACAAAGAATAAAGATTGTATATCAAATGGCTAGATTCATTGTAAACTTTTCTAAAGAATTGAACAAGTTATTCATTCATAATTGTATATTAATAGTCATTATTATTTATTCAATTTTGACTTCAATCTCATATGAATTCTCCATGTTGATAATAATCCTAATATTCCTGAAGTCTATAACAATATCAAACCATAAAATTTTCCTGAAAAATTTGTTATTATGTAAAATAATGAATTGATAGAGAATGAGAGACTAAAAATTATATACATTAAATCTACTGAGTAGATAAACTATAATCAAATATTTATTTTACTTTATGAAAATAAACTATCTAAAATGATATTGTTGTTGACATCATTGCTGAGCAGCAGAATCCTAAAATGAATGACATCACATATACTAAGTAATCAATTTCAAATATATAGATTCCCCATGCTAATAAACATCCCAATTGATATACTCCAAGAATATAATATAATCCACTTTTAATAATTACACAATTCTTACGTTATTTTTTATTAAAAGTCTCCAAACAATCCCATATAAAAACATCCAAAAATCTATCCTATTCCAACATATAGAAATCCTTCATATATTGTAGCTGCTCTGGTCTCTGGGTCTAATACTGAATTGATTGTCAATAGATTAGGTAATTGCAATAATAAGAAGGACATTACACTTCCAACATTGAAAATCAAAATAATAAAATAAAAAAATCCATCCAAACACAGAGTACTTAAAGTTAAATATAAATTTCCAAAGTAATTATTTTTTACATATTCCTCAATCGAAATCGTTTTCTAATTTGCATAAATCCATTACAAATCATCAGAAGATTTTGGCTTTTCTTAAAGAATATCTTATAAATTATTTTCCTCATATGAAAAACTTTGGATAGTAAAGAATTAATGAGTTTGTCTCATTTGAACCTATCGATTCATTATTTATTAAATCTCTTCTCTTTCACTTTTAACTTCTTCAAAATCAATTAGTTTATTGTATAATTCATTTTATTCATTTTTATTATTCATTTTTTGTAATTCTAATCTTAATGTTTTTTGATTCTCTTTGCCATTCTCAATAAGTAATTAAGTTATCATTTTATTAAACTTTTTAAATTTTTATTTCTTTTTTTCATCTGGTATTGTTAAGAATAGAGAACATAAAAACAAAGAACTGATTATCAATATAATATAAAAATGTCTTAATGTTTCTACTAGTGACCCTCTACTACAAAAATGAACTAACAAATTTCCTATCAAACTACCTATCAACCATTAAAATTGATGTCTACATATTAAATTATAAAATCCTATACATACATAAAGTAGAATGAACTATAGTAAATAATCTTTTCCCGACCTACTGCCAAATTAGACAAATAATAAAGCATGGAAAAAAGCAATAAAGTCTTACAAAATCCTGAAATAAATGAAAATATTATAGTAAATGTCCACATTATGTAGACATTACAAATTGATTCTTGAGAATCTTTACAAATAGTTGCAAACTAAAGAGGTAATATAAACAATATAGATCCAAAAGAAGAAAAGAAAAATATATACCTGAACTAAACTTTTAATAATAGCATGGAAATCATTGGTAAACTCAAAGGAGCAGCCATTTCATAACAAAACCATCTACGAAAATTAATATTTGATTGTACTAAATATTTCCAAAACTTACTAGCCCTGAATCAGGAACTAATGGAAAATTGGTCGAATAAATAAAATCATAAATTTGCATCATTACCAACTTCCCAGTAATTGTGAATGCTTTAAGTAGCATATACAAAAAACAGCAATAAGTTGAAAGCCATAATTCTTTTGCCGATTTTTATTCTCGTATTCTCAATTAATATCTATATTAAATGAATTATAATTCATTCATTTACTATAAATTTTTATATGTTTAATTGTCTTAAACTAAGATTTTAATTTTGATAATATTGTATAAACAATATAATATTATTGAAAATCATTCATAGTTCTAAAACCTAATCTCTTTCAGTTTCTTCTATTAAGGAATCATGTTCAATATCAAGACTTTGTCTGATACTAAAAGAAGGGAGATAGGATTTGCCACTTTGACATATTCTATCTTCATTAATATGATATGAATGTAGAAAAGCCAATTCTGTTTTAATTTTACGATTAGGAAATAAATAGGGAGTTTGAATTACATCAGTACTTGTCTAAATTTGAAATTCTTCTGTTTAATTAATATTATTAGTTGATTCATTTCTCTAAGTAATTTGATTAATTGATTAAGATTACAAAATTTCTAAAGCTTGATCAGCAGAAATTCTTTTTTTAGGATTGAATTCCAACAATCCCTATAGAATTAAGTTTAGAACACTAGAGTATTAAGTAATAGATCGTTTAGTGTATAGACATTTTTAGTTTTTATGTAATAATTCTTTAGTTTTTTCAGCATTGAATAAAGGTTCTCTAGTCATTCTAAAAGTTGAAAATATTGTTACATTCTATAAAGCATGGCTCCTATACCAAACATATCAATTTATGGAGTATAAATAAATTTCTCAGATTTATATTTGTTTTCCTCATAATTCAAGATTTCAGGTGCAATATAACCAGGAGTTCCACAAATAGAAAATGGTATTTCAGGAGTATTAAAAATAGCTAATCCAAAATCAATAATCTTGATATTATCAATTTTATTTAACTTAGTAAGTACAACATTTTCTAACTTCATATCTCTATGAATAATATTTTACTGATGACACTATCTAATTCCTAATAACAATTACTAAAATAATAAATAAAATTTTATACTTAAAGTATACTCCTTACAATAGGTTCTGTCAAAAGATGTCCACGGTTTTTAATAAATTTATGTAGTGTTTCTCCTTCCAAATACTCAAAAATTAAGTAATAACTATTTTCTCCTTCATACAATTCTTACAATTTGATTAAATTAGGATGTTACTTTAATGTTCTTAATATTTCTATTTCATTTACTAATCTGTCAAATCTATCAGATGTTTTCTTTTTTCTTATGTATTCTTTACTTACACATTTGGCTGCGTAACTAATTTGAGTTGCATAATCTTTAATCATTATTACTTTACAAGATGCTCCAGTTCCAATTTAATCATGAGAAGAATAGAAATTTGAAATTCCTGTCATAAATATTTTATTAGATATGCGCTATTTCAACTACTCCAATTAATCACTAATCCCTTTAAACCATTTTAGTTTATTGTTATATCTTATCCCAAATTCTTTTATTTTATGATTTTCTCCTATTTTCCAACTTATTTGCTGTTTCAGATTTAATACAACCTCGTATTTTGCTATATGTTCTAACTAATAATTTATGCATCTTATATACTATACATTCTCTCTTATCAAGATTTTATTTTATAACAGCTGTAAATGATAATGCTTATTCACTATTAGATGTTTTCTTATCACTTCACAACAAAAAATCACTTAATCAAATTCCATAATATAATTTATAAATAAACATATATATCAAACTTAAAATCAATATTACAGATATAATGATATAATGTTCTATTTTAAATGATAATAATATTCATTAGATTCAATGTCCTATTTTTGTTAAACAATTTAAAAAACGTCCAAAGCACCCACTATATTGTTAATCAGTTTGTTCATATTTTACTTCCATTTTTTATTTGCAATATAACAATCCGATTTCTAAATTATATCTAAATTTTTTTACCTGCTTTTTGTATGAAGGATTCAATTAATAGAGTTCATACAAAACATCTTGAGCTAAAGAATATTCTTCTAATTTTATATAAATTTAACCTAATATTAAATAAAAAATACTTAATCCATATAAAGCTTTCTAATCTGAAGGATCCTCTTATAAAATTTCATCATATATTTTTCTATCATTATTATTTATAATGGCTACTTGATTTCTTGATATTTTTTTTCCTTCTTCTCCATAATTCCAGATCCGTAATTGTAATTTTAATTTTAATTTTAAATTTAACTTTAATTTAAAACTTGGCTTTCTCTTCTGTTGTCTGATTGTACAGATTCATCATTACTAAAGTAATCTTAATCAGGATGAATTTCTGGTTACAATTATAATGCTTTAGCTATTATAATAAATTGTATAGAATCACCATATGTCAAGCTAAATGGATAATTGTAACACTCATATTTATTTTCCTTACTCTATTTATCTTTTTCTTTTTCTTTTTCGAGTGTTTCGAGTCTAGAAAATCCTAAGTCAAAATTTCCACATTTCATGAATGTTTTTGCTTCTATTTTAAATAACAGTTACCTATTTACAATTATACTCTATCTGTATCATTTTGATTTTAAACTCCTTCTCTAATAATTTGGTTCAACATATGTAAAGCTTGTAAAAATAATCCCTTTTTATGACAGATTTTAGCTAAAAATTAGAATTTTAATCAACCTTTTTATAAAAGTAGATTAAATTTTTATTCTTTATTTATTTTTTTAACTTAATCTATTTTGGTCTCATTTATAATTTATTCAGACTATTTATAAGCTTCATCCAAATTTTTTTAGAGTATTAAACACTCAACTTAAGATTATTTTAAATTAAATACTTTAAAAATACTTTGCATCATAAGTATCTAAAGCTAAAAGCTTTTTTTAAGCTTAGAAAATTTCTTTTTTTTATAATAAATTTTTGCCTAAAATATTTATAATTATTACATTTTTTTAAATCATTTTCAGAATAATTTGATTGGAGATCAGATTGAGGGAAGTTATTATTATTTAATTCATTATTTAAATTTAATAAGGCTTTTTTTATTTTAGACTTAAGTTATAAAAATTCAGCGTATGAATCATAAAAATGAATTTCATAATTTTCGTTTCCTTCTGATTTTTCAAATTCTTTTAATTTTTCTATCCAATTATTTTTAAAATTAAAAATTCTTTGTGAAATTATAATAATTTCTTTCATGATATATCTAATCCAAATTTCCATTTAATGTTTTAATTTTTATGTAGTTGAGACATCGATTATATTTTAAAATCTAATTTTGCATCCCTCACATACTTTATTGATCTTAGAAGAAGGATTCATAACCCAATATTTGATTTTTTCTTTATTGCAATTTAGACAATTCTTTGAAGATTATGCCATTAAGATATTTAAATTAATTAATATAATAATGAAATAATTTTTTTTTGATTTAATTTCAAGGGCTCCTTTATTAATATGAATGAGAAAATGTTAAAGATGGCTAACTTGTAATAATTTGCAAGTTTTCTTGTAGGTATTTTAAATTATATAATTCATTGTAAATTAGTCAGAATTTCATTTCTTCACTAGTCAGAAAATTTAATTCTATTATGATTTTACAAGTACATCTAAGCAATCTCTTTTGAACTCTATATTTATCTAATAGTGTAAAAAATCAAATGCAATCTTTATGTTGGTTTTTCTTATTATTCTAGTATTATAATAATTATTATTATTTCAATTATTATCATTTTAGCACTCTATTTTTTATTAAATTTCTAATAAAATACAAATACAAATTAAAGAACTAGAATGGAAATGTACAAAAAGATTAAAGACTGCATAAAGTATAATCCATGGAGTAGCTTAACTTATGATTTCATTAATGGTAGTAAAATGAATGAAAATTAATATTGGGCATTATCATTATTTCAGGACTTGTAAAAGATTATCTTTGAATAAGAGTGAAAGATAAAGTAAATAATAAGAAATAAATAGTATTTGAGATTAGATAGTAATATATTTGGGATATAATAGATATAATAAATATTTAGATTAAAAGTCTATTAATATTAGGAATCATAAATATTCATTCATTAATATCGCTTCCTGTTAAGTGAGAGTGTCTTTTTTTATCTTAGAGCTCTTCACCTTAATTATCAAGAGGTTTTGCAAAAACGACAGTCACATTCTTATCATTATTTTTGCTTTATCTTTTCTAAGTATAAGTAGAAAGATATACTTATTTATCTTCTTCTTCAACATTACCCATTTCATAGTATTTGATATCAGCCGATAATTAATCATCCAAAGCAACTCTTTTGAGATGTTATTTTCTTTAATAGATTCCACATAAGACAGCAAGTAAGATGATCATAATGTTATAGATGTAAACTGAATAACCAATATTTATGTCAAATCCATATTCAGCTTATTTAGTTAATAGAAGTTCATTTGGATACCCTCCAACAATAAATCCTATTGGTCTTATTAGACAATATGCCTAAATTAATATTTAGATATTACTCCAACTAACGAAGTAGAAACAATTCCAATATAGAGATCGTATTTTAGACCAAGCAACCCTAGAATTACTCCAGATATTATGATGGAAGTAGTTAAAGGTAAGAACATTAAATCTGTTTCTATCTAATAGTAAAATAATGATTGAAACATTAATGATAATATTAAACCAACACTAAATCCAAAATTAAATAGAAGAAAAAAGAATCTCTACATTGAAGCATTAAAATATATAAATGCTACTATTACTCCTGATCCTATCACAACCCATAATGCTGCATAACTAGATTCACTATTCAATGTAGCTTCTCCAATTATAATAGTAGTAAATCCAAAACCCATTATTGAACCTAGAATCATAGATGACAATTATGCCAATTAATATCCTAAAAGTAAAAAGAATATTCCAACACTCCAAAGAACTATGCTAAATAACCATTTAAAATCTATAAAAAATTAAGTCACAGGATTATAAACTAATATTGGACAAGCAGCTGATGATGTAAGTATAAATAAATATCCATCTTTATTCCAATCTTCAACTGTCATTATATCTGATTTAGAGCATTTTAATTGTAATTTAAAAGTCTCTTTTTCTACAATACCTCTTCTTTCAATTACTAATCCTTTAAATGGTTTATTCTCTTTCAAGAAACTTAATTAATCCTTATCTACGTTGCTTTATTCCGAACAAGGAGTACATGAATTATTTTCTGCAATTATAAGGGATTATGATTAATCCTTATCAACTTTATTAAGAAAATTTTAATCATCCTTGTCATCATCATCATCTTTATTTGTTTATATGACTTCAGATTCCTTATTTTTATCATCTGTTTCTGAAGTTTTTATATCTGTAGAGCTACTATTGCTATTTTCATCATTTTTTCCTTCTGTTGTTTATTTATTTTCATTTGTACTTTCACTCTTATTTGTTGTTTCAGTTGTTGTACTTGGTGTATTATTAGATTCAGAATTTATTTCTTCTAAAATACGTTTACTGCTCAATTTCTCACATTTATAATCTAAAAGCCCACACAAAGTGATGTATAAGGAATTTTGATCGTTTCCATAAGCTAAATTTATTGCTTTCGCTTTGCTGAAATCAAATTTTATGTCATTATTATATTAAACTTGGCATGATAGTAAGGTTGTGAATAGAATTGATACTATAAAAAATTTCATCATAATTAATAATGAAATATCACAAAGTTAAATGGGACTAAGTACCAATAGTAGATGAGGCTAGCCAGAATTATCTTGATTAATTGAATAATCGAAATCATTTTCATAACTTTCCTACAAACTAATGGTTTAAAAGAAGATCTGATCAAGTAAAACCTCAGTATCTGTATTATCCGGAAGAGAGAAGATTATAGATGGAACTAAAATAGATTTTCAGGGTATATCAATCGATTAACATCTATAGACTTTAGATTGCAACAATCAAGGAGTTCTTACTTTGACTCATCTGTTTATGCTATTCAAACACTATGGATATGGAGTGAGTATTAACGATTTATAGACTATCTACTAATTTATAGATTATAACAAGGACAAGGCATTATCTTTAGATGAATTTAAAGGTCTTACAGAAAATCAAGAAGCCTTATCAGCATTTAGAATTATGATGGCTAAGATTGAAAAAACCTTAGAAAATACTGAGAAATATATTCCTTTATCTGTTGGAGCTATGCTTAGCCATATTAGTTATTTGGTTCAAAGAGAAAAGTAACTCAAAATGATCCTCAGTGAATAAAGTATTTCAATCAAATTCCAAGCTTTTCGCTAACTGATTTAAGAAACCGAAAAAAAAACGATTGCTGATGAAGCTTATTCACTCTTTCTTAAAGCATAAGCAGAATTCTATAGAAAACTTAAAAGATAAAATTCAGTAGATTTAACAATCAAAGTCAGAAAATCTTTCTCAACTATTAATGGATTATAACCATTATTGTTTAGAAATATGCTTATGAAAGATGCTAGTGAACTAAAAGATCTTGCTAAAATGGTTAAAATTTAAAGCAAAGTCAATTAAGAAACTTTTGAAACTGTAAATGAATCACTGGAAGAAAGTTCTTTATCTAATATTGAATCTAATGATTTAGATTTAGTAGTCAAAAGTGCTTAAAGAAAAGGAAAGCTCTAAGCACATCAAGAAATTAGAGAATTATTAACTTAAAGAGAACTTCCTAAAATTGTTTCTTAACATAAAAAATAATTAAGTGTAGTAACAGAAGACTTACCTCCTGTTCAATTCAATTTGAAAAAATGTAATTCAACCAAAAATAAAAGTCTATTAGAACGTCAATTAAAGTTGTAAAAAATAATTCCTGCTGAAGAATTGTCTCAATTTAACTTTCTTTCTTCAACAAGATCAAATAAAAATTATAGTTCTACTTAAGAATAAACTTCTTCAGAAAATTAAGGCGGATGGTCAAATAGTATATTGTCTCTGAAATTGCCAACCTTATAATGAATTTTTCATTTTATATATATAAGATAGGATATTTATTAAATCTCTAATACAGTCAATAACGTATATTTCAAATTTATTTATAAATTATTTTACTTACTTAAAATTATTTTGATTTGTAATTTTATGTCATTAAATTGTTTCTATCTAAACTGAAGGTTACCTAATATCTAATTTTATAAAATAAGCAACCTTAGAATCTTAATTATTCATATTTTTTATTTACATAAGTTCCGATTTAATATGTAATGATATGTCTATCCTTTTAAATAACTAAAACAAGTTCTTAAGTCTTAATCTATCTGATAATCAATTTATTANTTGAAAAAACCTTAGAAAATACTGAGAAATATATTCCTTTATCTGTTGGAGCTATGCTTAGCCATATTAGTTATTTGGTTCAAAGAGAAAAGTAACTCAAAATGATCCTCAGTGAATAAAGTATTTCAATCAAATTCCAAGCTTTTCGCTAACTGATTTAAGAAACCGAAAAAAAAACGATTGCTGATGAAGCTTATTCACTCTTTCTTAAAGCATAAGCAGAATTCTATAGAAAACTTAAAAGATAAAATTCAGTAGATTTAACAATCAAAGTCAGAAAATCTTTCTCAACTATTAATGGATTATAACCATTATTGTTTAGAAATATGCTTATGAAAGATGCTAGTGAACTAAAAGATCTTGCTAAAATGGTTAAAATTTAAAGCAAAGTCAATTAAGAAACTTTTGAAACTGTAAATGAATCACTGGAAGAAAGTTCTTTATCTAATATTGAATCTAATGATTTAGATTTAGTAGTCAAAAGTGCTTAAAGAAAAGGAAAGCTCTAAGCACATCAAGAAATTAGAGAATTATTAACTTAAAGAGAACTTCCTAAAATTGTTTCTTAACATAAAAAATAATTAAGTGTAGTAACAGAAGACTTACCTCCTGTTCAATTCAATTTGAAAAAATGTAATTCAACCAAAAATAAAAGTCTATTAGAACGTCAATTAAAGTTGTAAAAAATAATTCCTGCTGAAGAATTGTCTCAATTTAACTTTCTTTCTTCAACAAGATCAAATAAAAATTATAGTTCTACTTAAGAATAAACTTCTTCAGAAAATTAAGGCGGATGGTCAAATAGTATATTGTCTCTGAAATTGCCAACCTTATAATGAATTTTTCATTTTATATATATAAGATAGGATATTTATTAAATCTCTAATACAGTCAATAACGTATATTTCAAATTTATTTATAAATTATTTTACTTACTTAAAATTATTTTGATTTGTAATTTTATGTCATTAAATTGTTTCTATCTAAACTGAAGGTTACCTAATATCTAATTTTATAAAATAAGCAACCTTAGAATCTTAATTATTCATATTTTTTATTTACATAAGTTCCGATTTAATATGTAATGATATGTCTATCCTTTTAAATAACTAAAACAAGTTCTTAAGTCTTAATCTATCTGATAATCAATTTATTATGATTTAAATAATAAAAAATTTGACTTGATATAAATTATTTATTAAATCCGAATGGAAATTTAAAATTATAATTCATTTTTGGAAATCCTAGATAAAAAATTATCTTATTGTAATCTAATTTGTGAAACTTATTGCATAAATATCATTTGAATGCTTTTCAAGAAAAATTTAGTCTTTTAATTAAATATCTTTAAAGAGAATATTTGTATTTTTGATACACAACAATGTTATTAAATTTTAAAATTTTCACATTTCATAAATCTATTCATAATGTTATGAAAAAAGATCAAAACAAATTTACATATTTTATTCTAGAATTTATTTGATATAATTTAATAAGAATATAATAATATTTAAGTACTCAAAAATGAAGTACAATAAATAATTTGGCATATATTAAAAGAACAAGATATATAAAAAGCCTTAAAAAATAAAAAAATATAAATTAGCAAATACTTATTTTATTGAATAAAATACCTTTAAATATATATATTTTTCATTGATCATTTTAATTACAAATGGAAGAAGTATAAGGACATTTAAGAATTTCTAATTATTATGAAAGAAACTTGCTTATTGTATTTTTTGAAGAATTACTACGTACAAAAGAGGGACAACTAAATAATATAATATTGATTTGATTATATAAATTACAAGATTATTTTGATATAAAAATCATTTAATTATCCAATTATAATTTAAATTAATAATCATAATTTTTCGTAGATTTAAAAATAAAATTATATTTTGTCGATAGTATGATAACATTTAAATTTTGTAATCAAAGATAATGAAAAGAACTTAAAATAGCTTATAAATTATAGTAATTGAGTAAGGTTAATAAAAAAAATAAATAATTTCAAATGAGAAAAGTAACTTTTTTCTCTTTTTTCACAATTGGCTACTTTTACATTTTCTTAATTAATGATTATAATTCATAGAGTTGTTCATCACAGGTTTTTTTCTAAATTAATATTTTTAATTACCATTAATTATTCATATCTTGCTGATCTTTTAATAGGTTATTCATCAGGTAAAATGAGTTTAGATTTTTTAATTTATGGTAAGATAGCCACAATATCCCTTTTAGTCTAAGTCTATGATACATTATTTGAATTAGGTCCAATAAAAGTTTATTGATTTGTTTCGTCATCGTTACAATCTTAAGGGTTGATAGGATTTAATGGTTTTTATTTTTTCTTTGTTAATTTTTATTGTAAATTTTTGACAACAATGATCTTTGGAACAATATTGTTAAATTGATTGCTTTCCAAACTTTATCCGACAATTTGATTGATAGGAATAGAATTAGCTTCAAGAATTAATGAATTCTTTCTACTTTTAATGATTTTGCAATATTGTTAGATTGAATCTTATTTAAATTAGAAGTTGTTAATTACCTGAGTGAATTATATTAGTTTCAATTTATTCTTCATTTTGCATATATTCGAAAGACGACAATTATTGTGTTTTTTATGGAGGGTAATGGAGTTATCGTTTAAGTTGCTTAATAAGATTGAAATCATTATATGGGCTAAGAGATTAGGATCGTAGTTGTCTATATTAAAAAGGCTAATCACATTATGAATTCATAATTATTAATAATGGCAGAAGAGATTTCAATAACATTTGATGAATAAAATAAAATAAGAGTGTTAGATGCTGAGAAGTATAGAGAGACAGAATAATTGAAGATAGAAAGCATGGATTTTATAAAGAAGGTGTTAGCTTTAGATGAGGTTGTTCAAAATTTGAATGAGACTCTTGAAGAATATTCAAAAAAAATAGAAATAGAAAAATTAAGAGCTATAGGAGAGGTATTTAATATTTGATATTAGATAGCGAAATAAAGTAGAAACAGAATAAGAGAATAGAAAGAAAAAGTTGATGGAGTTATCAAATATATTAAATGAAAGAAAGGCTGAATTAGATAGATATTAAATAGAATTAGATAGTTTATAGAAAGTTGAATAGGATTAAAGAATATTAATTGAGAAACTAAGTAATAATGAGGCATGATAAGTTAATTAAATATATAAAATTATATATGTTCCATTAATCGTAATCTCTAAATAATCTTAGAAAAGATCATCGATATAAACCTTTATAAATAGCAGGAAGATATCCAGAAAGTGCTGATTTTAATAATAAATCTAAGTTCTTTTTACCTTCAATAAAAATGATTGAACAGAGCAGTGTGTTTACAGAAAAATAGAGATAATTAAGATTACCTTAATTATAAAATCATTTAGCCGTAAGTGATTAACTCTAACGTAAGAAGATTGAGAAAAGAAAGTCTATTACACCTAAATATTAAAAGAGATAAACAACTATTTATGCAATGATATCTAAGGGAGGATGTAATATTAATAAAGATACCAAAATCAATTAGGATTCATCAATTGTATGTCCCAAAATTCTTGAGAAGTATCAATCTATTATAATCTATAGTATTGGGTATAAGTTATTTGCAGTCTCAGATGGACACGGTGTTAATGGTCATCATGTATCTAATTTCATTAGATAAACATTACCTAAATATTTGCATAAGTATTTGGGAGATAATCATGAAGATATTTAAATGCATATAGCTAGAGCATTTGCAATTACAAATAGAGAAATTTGGAACTCTGACACTGATACAAATCTTTCTGGTTCTACAACTGTTTCAGTTCTCATTACTAAAGATATTGTAGATACAAATATTTATTATTGTTACTAGATTTATACAGCTAATGTTGGAGATTCAAGAGCTATTTTATGTAGATTTGATAAAGTTTGGTAAGTCGTACCATTAACAAGAGATCATAAGCCAGATGATCCTGAAGAAATGAAAACTATTGTTGATGCTGGAGGAAGAGTAGAATAATAGAGAGGTATAGTAATTATTTAAAGTAGACTATTACGGTAATCCAATAGGACCTTTTAGAGTTTGGTTATAATATATTCAAACCCCAGGTTTAGCAATGTCTAGATCTTTTGGAGACAAGGTTGGAGCTTAAGCAGGAGTTACAGCCATACCAGAGATAAAAGAATTTACATTGACTAATCATGATCAATTTATTATTGTTGCCTCTGATGGAGTTTGGGAATATTTGAGTAATGAAGAGGTATTTTATTTAATAATTAGGTGATGAGTTTAGTGATACCATACTTTGAAAAGGATAATCCTGAACATGCTGCTGAAAAAGTACTAAATGAAGCTATTCAAGCATGGAAAAGAGTAAATATTTTCTTTTTTATTTTAGAATAGCTTAGCTAGAGACGATATCACTTGTATTATCATCTTTCTATGACTTCAATAAGAAAAGACATTATGAATAAAATCTGTTTTTGTTCTTATTTTATTACAATCAAACTTTTAAATTTATATAATACTTTTTATATGAATACTGCTAATAAAGCAACTAGAGTAACGCTTTTACTTGCAAATGTTTGTTGCAGAATACTATTTTTTTATTTCTTTTGGTTAGCCTCTGTAGATGGAGATTCTTCATTATAAAATAGACAATTTGCTTTTATTAATGAAATGTGGGCTTGGGAACAATATCCATATTCATCCATCTAAGCTTTTTAATCAACTGAATGTCCTGAAGATTGGATATTATTGACATCTTTTAATTGGCCTGGAACTAAAGAACATTTAAATTCAAAAGGAGAATTCATACCTAAATAATCATCTTAGAGTTTTTTTTTATGGACTACAACAGAATATTAAAAGGCATTTATTTTGTGTGGTTAATAAATCAAACATAATGTGATTTCAACAGTTAATTCAACACAAACCTGTGAAGATAGGGACATGAAAGATTGTGGAATTGATAAAATGTAATTTTGTATTGATTCTGATCTAACTTGTCCAATAAATAGCATTTAGATAGAAATGAATGATTAAACTATTGATATACTTACTACCAATATTGAGACCAATAAAGATAATATGCCTATCAGTCTTATTCGTATTGATTCATACATACCTTGTGCAACAAAGAATGAAACTAATGCCTAGCCAGAAGTATAATATGACGAAAATTTAGAAGAATAACCTTAGTCTTGTTTGGAATTGGATAAGGAGTACATCGAAGTTAATAGCATTACTGATCAGCTTTACTTTTAGATTAATGATGCTCCAGATGTATTCATTGATAAAGATGGAACAAAATGTATTTAATTTAATTAATTAGCTTTGTTTTATAAACCATATCCATTTTGGAATAAGGAATGCAATGGAGAGATGTTTTTGGTAGCGTAAAAGCAAGAGAACACATTGAAAAATTACAGAAACACTGAATATGCAAATTTCATATTAGTGATAGTTTATCTATTAGTTTGTAATTATGGGATACCCATGATTCCATACATATTTAGATGTGTAGGTAAGTCTAAGAATTTATATAAGGTCCATTGAGTTTGAAAACATTGACTTATTTAGATTATTTATTGAGACTTGTATTATCAGGAACGATGACATATTTATCATTTGCAAATTTAGATTATGGGAGACAATTGTTGGATAGTTTGGACGTACTTTGGGGGATGTAATGCATAAAAGAAGAAGAAGTAGTATTTTAAGATCAATACAGACTATCTATGGTAGATTTGCAGATCAAATAGAAACATAAAGAGCATTAGATATAGTGGCAGTAACATTTTCATTTGTGCTATGGGCAATTGAGGGATCTCTATTATGGTTGTTAGGTTGTTAAGAAACAATTAAATAATGTAGACGTGGATACCGTAGATTAAAAATAAAAAAAGATGTTGAAAATGCTTTTGATAGATTAAATCAAAGTTAATCCTTATAATGAACATTTATTTATAAAAAATTAATTTTTCATTAATAATATGTTCAAATTTGGAAAAGAGAAATTCACAAAGAAATCTTTACCAAAGAATTTTGCAGATTAAATTCTTAATCTTGAAATGGAGATTGAATTAAATGATTAAGTTTAAATTGAACTCATATAAGATTTGATTTCTCTTTATATGGTAATTCTTACATATATTAAATATCTATATAGGAGGGAGTAGAATATTATGAATCAATTAAAGATAGAAGACATCTATATTTTTAGAGAAAGTTAAATGCACTTATGTTAAAACCAACATTCATTAATACTACTACAAAATATGAAGAATCTCAAAAACCAAAAGAGAAAGATGAAAATCAAATTAAAAGATCGAAATTCTAAGAATAAACTCGTAGAATTGAACTTGATCTTATTTATAGTTAAACTGAATCAAAAGAGGTATTCTTTACATTTTTTTGATTGAGGCTTAAGTTAAAGGAATAGTTGAAAATCACACAAATTAAGTTATTAAAATTGAAAAAATCATCAAAAATGAAATTGCAAATTAATCTGATGTATTTCAATAACGTCTAGAACGTCGCCGTCGTTCTAAATTAACACATTCTCTGAGTCAACCTGAGATTGATCTATAATCTTAAAAATCTGGTAATAGTAATAAAAAGAAATAAATTGAATTACATGAATAAGTAGGTATTCAGAAAATCTATTTCATTTTTAGTTTAAATCAAATAAATAATTCATGAAGAAGATGAAACAGCTGCTAATAGAAAAGATTCCACATTAAAAAAAACTTAGGAAAAGAAATGGGAAATCATTCATTAAGCCTCAATAATATAAGACAATAAGTAATTTTTTATATTTTAAATTTTAGAAAACGAACTAATAGTTTAATATCAAGAAGAAGATCTATATTTCTAACTACAAAACAATTGACATCAATCAAAAGATCTTTCAGTGATGGAGCAATAAGATCTTTAGAAGAACCAAAAGAATGATTTAATATTTATTTACATATAATTATTTATAAGTAATATTTTATTACATATTATCTCTTACTTTTTTTTGAAAAGAAAAACATATAATAATACCTCCAATAGTCTAATATAGATTATATTCTTCCTTATTTCTATTAAAAATCTCTATTTAAAAACTTTACAATTATATATATATTTTAATTTGATAATTTTATGAATTAACTTGAAGATGGAGAGGTTCCTGCAAAATCTGAGTCTAAAAAAAATCCTTCATAAATATTCTCCTCTTCTTATAGAACTAAGGTTTGTGAACATTTCAAAAAAGGTTCTTGCACTAAGGGCAATAAATGTTCTTATATGCATCCAAAAGAATTATAGAATGTCACTCGTATCTGCAAGTATTACTTAGGATAAGGATGTTAAAATCAATAACAATGTTAATATTCACATGATTTATCAAAATATTAATGCAAATTTTTTTTTGCCACGAGTCATTGCAAAGGATAAAATTGCAGATTTTCTCATGATCTTTGGGAAAATGAAATTGCTAAATAATAATGGGTTGCTGATAATGATTAATTTTTAAGAGATTGCTTTTAACGAAGAGTAATTGTATTATTTTATTTAAGGGAACCACTGGTTTAGGATCAACCTATGACGAATAATACAAAATGAAAATTTTTGAATAATAAAAAGCTAGCTAAAGTATTTAAATCATTCATATATATTTTAAGATTAAAGATCCTACCCCTTTTATCCTGTTAATTATATTCCACCATAATAATAATAAATGCCTGTTAATATATTATAACAAATATCTCCTCAAATACTGTAAGAGAGACCTAAATTATAAATTAACAATGATTTAGATCCAATTAGTGATGATGAATAATAAGGAGAAAAAAACTAATAATCAAAATTAAATACTTATGAATAACATAATCAATTTTAGTTACCTTAAATTACTATTTCACCTATTCCACAAATTCAACCATTTCATATTAATGCCTAATACATTTCATAAAGATAACCTATTAATTAAAAAAACTAAAATACATATTCTCCATTTTTTCTGACTAACCAATAATAATAATCAATTTTTTAATAGTCACAATAACAATATTAAATGAAATATTATCAATCATAACCTTAAATTTTCATGCCATAATATCATCAACAATAATAATACCCAATATCACAATAATAACCTATTAGTGAAGATTAACAAGATTAAATGTTATAATAACAATAATAGATAATGTTACAATAATAATAATCATAGATAATCTAGCAATAAAAATAATCGTAATTATATTAGTTATAATAACAATAATAATAATAGTAATAATTACAATAATAATAGTAATAGTAATAGTAATAATAATAGTAATAGTAATAATAATAGTCACAGTAATAGTAATAATTACAATAATAATAATAATAATAATAATAATAATAATAATAATAATAATAATAATAATAATAATAATAATAATAATAAT